>SJYC01073325.1:0-64186 GCA_006408675.1 Madoqua kirkii
CTTCATATTAGAGACGTATTCATAAACTGATTGCCGAAGGTCACAACAAATTAATGATCAAATTACATTTCTCCCTTGATTCCCGAGTCTGAGCTCTTAGTTGCAATGGGATACTGACTTTCAGAAAGAAAGCAAAAAGAGTGAGACTCTTTAAAATTTTGAGATTCTAATTACCTTTAAATCATGTCAGTTCAAAGATACCTGAAATTTACACACATTTTTCATTCAAAGCAACAGGAGACCATTTTTTCCCTCACGATGGAAGAGTGTAGGACAGTGGAACCACACACCCCCAGGAGGCGCTACTCAAGGGGCCTGCGTCGTTAACACTTTAAGTCGTGCAGGGCACAGCCTGCCCAGCCACAGATGTTTAATGTTGCTAAGTTCAATCTGGGCTCCAATTTCCTCATCTGTAAATTAAGCTGGTCATTCTAGAATGATTCTGAGGCCCCTTCTGAGACCTTACGAAGCTGTAACAAACTGTGCAGTCACACGGGAGAATAAAAAATAGGCCAATACTCGAAGGGGTCTTATGCTTTCCTTGGAGGCCTTCCTGGTGCTTTGCCAAATGGTAGTGCAGAGATGTTTCTATCTTCCCCATATTGCCCATAATACAGCCCTTTTGGTTGTAAAACACCCTCATCAACAACCCGGAACTCTCTGGAGTGTAATTTATCAGAAACAAAGTAAGTCCCTACAGTCACATGAAAGCGATGCCTCGTCCTTGTCAGAACAGCAGCGAGTAGGATGCTGATTCCTGAAGGGCTGGCGCCCACTGTGAATTGGCATGACCTTCCCCCCTCATTTCTGTCTAGTCCTCGGAGGGACAGGCCCTCTCACTACATTTTCTCAGCCTGGAGTTTAGCTGCACAGGCAACCTCCTGTGATTTGTTTGTCTGAAGGGTAATCTTTCTTTTAAAAATCTAGCTAGGATCTTTTTGAAAGGGTTTAGCCTGGGTGTGAGGGAATTAAGTATGACTCAGAGTGTGTGCTTTCCAAAGCCAGGTGAAAAGTTAAATGATCGTTCATTTGATTTATTCATGTATTTGTTCAGTCCACAAGCCCTGACAATGCACCCTTCATTGTGCCAACCTCTGCTGGGAGTTCAGGCAAGTGGATAAAAGTGAATAATTTGTCTCTACCTAGCACTGTTTAGCCATGTATGACAAGTACTCCACTTAAAGGAAACTAATTTAAACGCGTGGCGCATAAGCCACGGATCCACCAAGCTGTCTTTCGGTTCCCTCTTTTTGGATGGATAAAGGACGTTAACATTTCACAGCCTCTCTGCAGCTAAGAGAGGCAATGTAATTCTTTCTAGCCAAAACACGTAACAGAAATAACCAGTGTCATTTTTGGTGCAACCAGAAGCAGGGTGCAACCTTCCATTCTCTGGTTCTCTG
The DNA here is from genome assembly GCA_006408675.1 of Madoqua kirkii. Taxonomy (NCBI): domain Eukaryota; kingdom Metazoa; phylum Chordata; class Mammalia; order Artiodactyla; family Bovidae; genus Madoqua; species Madoqua kirkii. The sequence goes on from SJYC01073325.1 coordinate 1,404, forward strand.
GCCTGGGGTCCAAGAATGTAGAGATGGACATCTGACCGCCGGTCAGCCTGAGCCTCTGTGAGTAACAGAACGGAGCAGAGCTGCACCCCTGCTTCCTCTACCCAAATTCATACACGAAGCAGGAATGAGAAAGAAACGCTCGTTTTCTTAAGCTCCTGAGAGTCAGGGATTCACTTATTACCCCTACATACCTTATGTCAGCCTGAGCCTCTGTGAGTAACAGAACGGAGCAGAGCTGCACCCCTGCTTCCTCTACCCAAATTCATACACGAAGCAGGAATGAGAAAGAAACGCTCGTTTTCTTAAGCTCCTGAGAGTCAGGGATTCTTATTACCCCTACATACCTTAGCCTCACTTGACTAATTTAAAATCTAAACGTTTAAACCAGTTAAACTGGTGGTGAGGGACTTGGGGAGAACAATGATATACCTCCTTTATTTGGTAAATGTGTGACTTCCCTGGTGGCTCAGATGGTAAAGTGTCTGTCTACAATGCAGGAGACCTGGGCTCAATCCCTGGGTTGGGAAGTCCCTGGAGAAGGAAAAAGCAACCCACTCCAGTACTTTTGCCTAGAAAATCCCATGGACAGAGGAGCCTAGTGTCCATAGGGTCGCAAAGAGTCGGACACAACTGAGCGACTTCACTTTCAGCCTTCACTTTCACTTACAGAGCACAGACTATATGCCACATACTGTGTCATGGTTCCAAAAACAAGTAAAGGATTGTCTCTATCCTCATGGGGCTCATGATTTGATCATAATCATAACTTCACAGTTGTTCAATTGCTCAGTCACGTCCGACTCTTTGCGACCCTATGGATTGCAGCACACCAGGCTTCCCTGTCCATCACCAACTCCCAGAGCTTGCTCAAACTCATATCCATTGAATCAGTGACACCATCCAAACATCTCATCCTCTGTCGTCCCCTTCTCCTCCTGCCTTCCATCTTTCCCAGCATCCGGGTCTTTTCCAAGGAGTCAGTTCTTCGCATCAGGTGGCCGAAGTATTGAAGCTTGAGCTTCAGCATCAGTCCTTCCAATGAATATTTGGATTGATTTCCTTTAGGATTGACTGGTTTGATCTCCTTGCAGTCTAAGGGACTCTCAAGAGTCTTCTCCAACACCACAGTTGAAAAGCATCAAACTCTTCAGCACTCAGCCTTCTTAATGGTCCAACTCTCACATCCGTACCTGACTACTAGAAAAACCATAGCTTGGACTAGATAGATCTTTGTTGGCAAAGTAATATTTCTGCTTTTCAACATGCTGTCTAGGTTTGTCATAGCTTTCCTTCCAAGGAGCACATAGTAATTGCTCAATAAATAATATTATTACTGTTAATATAATTGAAGCTCAGATGTAAAGAGATTCACTCATGCAATGTACTCCCACCAGCATGGCCAGATTATAACCAAATGAAAATGTATGAGGAAATAATCTGTGCCTTAGATTATGTTTTTCCTTTAAAGAAAAAAATATTTATTTATTTGGCTGAGCCAGGTCTTAGCTGCAGCATGCAGGATCTTTAGTTGTGGCATGTTGGATCTAGTTTCCTGACCGGGGATCAAACCTGGACCCCAAGCACTAGGGGTGGGGAGTCTTAGCCACTGGACTACCAGGGAAGTCCCCTATCGTTCCCTTTGCTGTGCTTCTCCTATACACATTTTGTCAGCCGTGAAAACTTAATCATTTTTTTAAATCATAGAAAGTTGCCCTTATATAAGAAAAGGCAGATAAACACACTTAACCTCAATTCCAAAAACAGGCAACTTTAAAAGAAAACCAGAGTTATTCAATACGATGTGTTACACTCGATTGGATCCTGGAACAGAAAAGGAACATCAGTGTAAAACTCGGTAAAATCTGAATAAAGTCTGGAGGTTAGTGAATACCACTGTGCCAATGTGAATTTTTCAGTTTTGACAAATGCACTATGGTTTTGGAAAATTTAATACTGGGGAGCTAGGTGAAGGGTATACTGGAACTTTCTATGCTGCCTTTGTAGCTTTCCATAAATATAAAATTATTACAAAAGATTTTTAAAAACAAGTGATGTTTGCCCAGGTTTGTATTTTATAGGTGATAAAAGCAAGGTGAGTCTGTGTGTAGGGCAGCCAGAAAAAAAAAATGCAGGAAGCTCAGCTAAACTTTAATTTCAGAAAAACACTGATTTTTAGTATAAATATGCCCCAAACATTGCATGGGGCAATAAATACATTTTTTAAAGTATTCATTGTTCATCTGAAATTCAAATTCACCTGAATTTTTATTTACTAAATCTGGCAATGATATCCAAATGTAACATTGATGAAGATGTAGAAATAAACCTTATTATTAAAATGTGCGTGCATGTTCAGTTGTGTCTAACTCTTTGCAACTCCATCCATGGACTATAGCCTGCCAGGCTCCTCTGTCCATGGGCTTCTCCAGGCAAGACACTGGAGTGGGTTGTCATTTCCTTCTCCAATTATTTAAAATGATAGCACATAAACTGTAGATTCTAACACATGATCATTAATATCAAAAAGTATTCTTCCTTGTTTCATTGTCTGATATTAATTATAACAGTGAGGTACTATGGTGATTAAAAGAGTTAGTGAAAGAAAGATTGGAAGGAGAAAGGAAAGAAAGAAGCAAGAAAGAGATAAGAATGGATGAATAAATAAGTTAATGAGTGAGTGAGTGGATTGAATGGGTAGTATGTGTCCCCAAATTCCAAAAGAAAGAAGTTTATAGATGTTAAAAATATGGTGGGCTTTCTAAAATATTTAATACCTGCATCCACTTTATAAATCGGGAGAGATTGGGATGAATCAGGAGTCACAATTCTATTTACAATGGCACCAATGATCTAACAGTTTACTCAAGAAGGACAAAGAAGGGCTTCCCTGGTGGTCCAGTGGTCTAGAATCCACCTGCCAATGCAGGGGACAAAGGTTCGATTCCTGGTCCAGGAAGATTCCACAGGTCACAGAACAACCAAGCCCGTGCACCACGACTGGTAAAGCCCCTTCACCCTAGAGTCCATGCTTTGCAAAAAGAGAAGCTGCTGCAATGAGAAGACCGCACACCAAAACTAGAGAAGGCTCGCATGCAGCAACCAAGACCGAGCACATTCGAAACAAGAGAAATTAAAAATACAAAACGAAAATAAATCAGGAGCTTGGTGAAAACTTTTCCAAAAATGGTACTTCAAGGAACCTGTGTACTCTTCTCCTCAGAGAAGGAGAGTGTGCCTTGCTTATGATTTTTATTCTCCAAAATTTAAAATAAAAATTTCTGAACATACCAAGAAGCCTAAAGAATTTTACAGTGATTGCCTAAACTCAGCCTTTAGTATTTTATTCCATGTGTTTCATCTTGAATCTGTCTATCTCACTTTCCATCTCTTAATCCATCATGAGTGCCGTCAATGCATTTCAGAGGAAGTTGCAGATATCAGTTCACTTCTTCCTAAAGATTTTTCAGCAAGATTATCATTCCCCAGAATCCAATATTTGTGTATAGGTAAAATTCCAAATGATAGTTTGCACAGATCTTAAGTACACCCCTTAATGGGTTTTGACAAAGGTACACAGCTGTGTAACCCCAACCCCTGTTGAGATATAGAACATCTCCATCACCCTAGAAAGTACCTTTATGTGCCTGCTTTTCTCATCCATGCTGAACTTCCACCTTTGTAAAAATATCTAAATGAGTAAAATTAAAGGCAAGTACATATAATTCTTGGAGAAGGCAATGGCACCCCACTCCAGTATTCTTGCTTGGAAAATCCCACGGACGGAGGCGCTTGGTGGGCTGCAGTCCATGGGGTCTCGGAGAGTCGGACACGACTGAGCGACTTCCCTTTCACTTCTCACTTTCACGGATTGGAGAAGGAAATGGCAACCCACTCCAGTGTTCTTGCCTGGAGAATCCCAGGGACGGGGGAGCCTGGTGGCTTGCCTTCTATGGGGTCACAGAATTGGACATGACTGAAGCGACGCAGCAGCAGCAGCACACAATTCTAGAAGAGCAGCTCAAACCGATGCAAGTCATGGATGGCAAGACAGGAGGACAAAGAGTGCAACTTCTAGAACATCTGTGAATAAGGCACTGCGAATGTAGCAGTGAACCAAAAAGATTTTGTAAAAAATCCCTGCCTTCATTATGTTTATATCTAAGTGTGTAGGGGGTGGGTGGTGGCAATAGAAATAAGCAAATACATGGGTTTCCAGATAGTGGTAAGTGCCGCAGAGAACAATGAAGCAGAAAAGGGAACTGATGGTGTGAAGCAAAGGGATGAGGAGCTGCAATTTTAAAGAGGGTAGTCAGGAAACCTCGCTGAATGACAGCGAAGCAGAGACCTGCAGGCGGAAGGCGTGTAGGAAAGTATGAGGAGGTGATATGTGAATGCGGTACTCTGCTGGGGCCTCCAGCAAAATCCCAGAGACTAGGGGTCTTAAGCAACAAATGTTTTGTTCTGAAGTTCTGGAAGTCCAAGATCATAGTGTCAGCAGGTTGCTCCTAAGGCCTCTCTCTTTAGCTTGCAGATGGCCACCTTCCTTCTGTGCCCTTGCTTGGTCCCCTCTCCATCCGTGTGTTTCTGTGTCCTCATCTTCTTTCCCTGTAAGGACACACCAGTCATATTGTATTGGCAACAACCACCAGCCCCCGGCCCGTCCCTGCCCCGCATCTGATCTCACTTCACTTTCATTCTCTCTTTAAAGGTCCTCTCTCCAAATGGCAGACACATTCTGATATACTGGGCATTAGGAACTTCAACTCAGTTCAGTCCTAACACTGAGTGAATGAATGGACCAGTCTACCGCTTTGCTTCTGGGTAGAAGACTAAAGACACGTGAAGACTGCAGGAACGGGGGACGAGGAACAAGCATCCACATTAGGAGCAGAGCCAAGGATCTGACATGTGTTGTTTTTCAAATCCCTCTTGGCCAACTCAAAATGTGCTTTTTTCTGGCTCTGGCTCCTAACTATTTCCAGAAGTGGTTTTTATTAACTGCTGGCCTGCAGCAGGAAGTGGTAGAGGAAAACCCTGACCTTGGAACCAGAATAACTGGGTTCTGTATCCACTCTACTGAGTGACCTTGAAGAAGCCACTTAACCCTCTCCTTCGCTTCATCTGTGCAAAGGGGATGAGAACCTGGCCCCTTCACAGAACTGCCTGAGAGGTGAAGTCAGGCAGTCAGAGGGCAGATGAGGGCGTGTAGCAATAACGCTTAGTAAACAGGGAAATGTAATATAAATAAAAGCCGAGGTATTACTGCGAGGCTTGCAGTGAAACCACTGCAGACAGCTCAGAGCTGGGGCCTCCTGGTCATTTCAAGGAGAGTTTATTAAACTGTCGTCCTTGTCCTGGTTGCTTTACTTGGGTCCCCAGGGCAATTAGATAGCTGGGGGAGTGCAGGCCAGGGAAAAGAAAGGCTTATAAAATTGAAAAGAGAGGTTGACCCCATCTCAGGCCCAGAGCTGGCCATTTCTGCCTCACAAGGATTCTTTATACACAATATATAAAGTTGTAGGTGTTTAATGTATACAATGTGATGGGTTTGGAGACAAGTATGTACCTGTGAAACCATCATCACTGTCAATGCCATAAATGTATTCATCACCTCCAAAAGTTCCTCCTGCCCCTTTGTTTTTTTCTCTTTAATGGTTAAGAGCACTTAACATAAGATCTAGCCTCTCAGTGAATTTTGAAGTATATTATATAACACTGCTAGTCATCAGCCCTATGTTGTACAGTAGATCTCCAGAACTTTATTTTGCATGACTGAAGCCCTTGGCCCACCACCCGCCAGGCCCTGGCAACTACCATTCTACTCTCTGCTTCAATGAATTTGAGTATGTCTAAGTCCACTTATGAATGAGATCAAGCTGTATTTGACTTTCTGTGGTCTGGCTTATTTCACTCAGCATAGTATCCTCAAGTTTCATCCATGTTGTTATATATGATAACCTTTCCTTCTTTTTTATAAGGCTAAATAGTAGTCCATCATATGTGTATACCACATTTTCTTTATCATCAAGGACTCTTGGTATCAAAAGTTGATAATAATGAGCACCCTCCTTGCCGTACTTAGTACTAAATCCTCCCCAGGCATCAATTCATGGAATCCGGACAATATCCTCTGAGGCTGGGGCTGTTATTTACCTATTTTTTAGATGAAGAAACTGAGGCTCAATGGAGTTAAATAATTACCCAGATCATGTGGCTATTTTTTAAAATTTTATTTATTTTTGGTTGCGACGGATTTTAGTTACCACGCTAGGGCCCAGCTCCTCTGCAACATGTGGAATCTTAGATGCCTGACCAGAAATCAAACCCATGTCCCCCAACCAGGAGATGGACTCCCAACAACTGGACCACCAGGGAAGTCCCTTACGATGCTGTCCAGAGGCAGAACTGAACCCAAATCAACTTCCACCTACATCCCATTACAATTACACAAAATGTGCTAAAGGTGTTTAAGGCATCTCAATTCTGCTTGAATTCCAGCTCTGACACTTCCCAGCCATGTGACTTTGGATAAGTTATATATATCCTTCCAGAGGACACCCTGCCCACCTGTCACCTCCAGGGCTGGCCAAATGCGAGTTGAGGGCTGTTCCTTAGCTTCTTGTAGCCTCAGTGCCTTTAGCTGTAAAATAAGGGCGATAAGACCTCATATCCCCAGTGAAAAGCACCTATCCCAGTACCTGGCAGCAATCACTTTGTGATAACAACAACGGTATATCCATACCAAGTGGGGAGAAGGAAGAAGAGCAAAGATAGAAACACAAATGGAAGAATAAATTTAAAATTTTCACATCCAGCCTGTTTAGAACTTAGGATCAAAAAATAATTATCTCAGCTAAAGATGTGTTATTTTCCTTTGATTCAGTTCAGTTCAATCGCTCAGTCATGACCGACTCTTTGCAGCCCCCATGGACTGCAGCATTCCAGGCTTCCCTGTCTGTCACCAAATCCCAGAGCTTGCTCAAACTCACCTGCATCTAGTTGGTGATGCCATTCAAGCATCTCATCCTGTCATCCCCTTCTCCTCCTGCCTTCAACCTTCCCCAGCATCAGAATCTTTTCAAATGAGTCAGTTCTTTGCATCAGGTCGCCAAAGTATTGTAGTTTCAGCTTCAGCATCAGTCCTTACAATGAGTATTCAGGACTGAATTCCTTTTCGATTGAATTGTTTAATCTCCTTGCAGTCCACGGGACTCTCAAGAGTCTTGTCCAACACCACAGTTCAAAAGCATCAACTCTTCGGAACTCAGCTTTCTTTATAGTCCAACTCTCACATCCATATATGACTACTGGAAAAACCATAACTGACTAGATGGAGCTTTTGTCAGCAAAGTAATGTCTCTGCTTTTTATTGTCTAGGTTGGTCATAGCTTTTCTTCCAAGGAGCAAGTGTCTTTTAATTTCATGGCTGCAGTCACCATCTGCAGTGATTTTGGAGCCCAATAAAATAAGGTCTGTCATTCTTTCCATTGTTTTCCCATCTATTTCCCATGAAGTGATGGGACCCTATGCCATGATCTTAGTTCTTTGAATGTTGAGTTTTAAGCCAGCTTTTTCACTCTCCTCTTTCACTTTCATCAAGAGGGTCTTTAGTTCCTCTTGCTTTTCGCCATAAGGGTGGTGTCATCTGCATATCTGAGGTGGCTGATATTTCTCCCAGCAATCTTGATTGCAGCTTGTGCTTCATCCAGCCTGGCATTTCGCATGATGTACTCTGCATATAAGTTAAATAAGCAGAGTGACAATATATAGACTTGACATACTCCTTTCCCAAATTGGAACCAGTCTGTTGTTCCATGTCTGGTTCTAACTGTTGCTTCCTGACCTGCATATAGGTTTCTCAGGTCAGGTGGTCTGGTATTCCCATCTCTTGAAGAATTTTCCACAGTTTGTTGTGATCCACACAGTCAAGGCTTTGGCGTAGTCAATAAAGCAGAAGTAGGTGCTTTTCTGGAACTCTTTTGCTGTTTCAATGATCCAACAGATGTTGACAATTTGATCTTTGGTTCTTCTGCCTTTTCTAAATCCAGATTGAACATCTAGAAGTTCTTGGTTCACGTACTATTGAAGCCTGGCTTGGAGAGCATTGGAAGCCTGGCTGGTTCTGAGCATTTCTTTGCTAGCGTATAAGATGAGTACAGTTGTGCAGTAGTTTGAACATTCTTTGCCGTTGCCTTTTGGGGGGATTAGAATGAAAACTGACCTTTTCCAGTCCTGTGACCACTGCTGAGTTTTCCAAATTTGTTGGCATATTGAGTGCAGCACTTTCACAGCATCATATTTTAGGATTTGAAATAGCTCAACTGGAATTCCATCACTTTCTCTAGCTTTGTTTGTAGTGATGCTTAAGGGCCACTTAATTTTGCATTTGATGTCTGGCTCTAGGTGAGTGATCACACCATTGTGGTTATCTGGGTTGTGAAGCTCTTTTTTGTACAGTTCTTCTGTGTATTCTTGCCACTTCCTCTTAATCTCTTCTGCTTCTGTTAGATCCATACCATTTCTTTCCTTCATTGTGCCCATCTTTGCCTGAAATATCCCCTTGGTTTCTCTAATTCTCCTGAAGAGATCTCTAGCGTTTCCCATTCTATTGTGGGTGTGACTGGTGATGGAAGTAAAGTCCGATGCTGTAAAGAACAACATTGCAGAGGAACTTTGAATATTAGGTCCATGAATCAAGGTAAACAGGAGATGGCAAGAGTGAACATCAACATTTCAGGAATCACTGAAATATAATGGACTGGAATCAGTGAATTTAACTCAGATGGCCATTATATCTACTACTGTGGGCAAGAATCCCTTCGAAGAAATGGAGTAGACTTCATAGTCAACAAAATAGTCAAAATGCAGTATTTGAGTACAATCTCAAAACAACAGAATGTCTCTGTTTTTTTCCAAGACAAACCATTCAATATCACAGTAATCCAAGTCTATGCCCCAACCACTAATGCCAAAGAAGCTGAGGTTGAACAGTTCTATGATGACCTACAATGCCTTGTAGAATTAGCACCAAAAAAAAAAAAAAATGTCCTTTTCATCATAGGAGATGGAATGCAAAAGTAGGAAGTCAATACCTAGAGTAGCAAGCAAGTTTGGCCTTGGAGTACAAAACAAAGCAGGGCAAAGGCTAACAGAGTTTTTCCAAGAGAACACACTGGTCATAGCAGCACCCACTTCCAACAACACAAGAGACGACTCTACACACGGACATCACCAGATGGTCAATACCAAAATCAGATTGGTTATATTCTTTGCAGCCAAAGATGGAGAAGCTCTATACAGTCAGCAAAAACAAGACCAGGATCTGACTGTAGCTCAGATCATGAACTCCTTATTGCAAAATTCCCTTGATAAGAAAACAAGAAATTATGTGATGTGTGTGTTTCACTTTTTGCTTTGGCTACCAGAAAATTCAGAGCTAAATCCCATTCTTATTAACAGTAACTAGATAGAATAGAATCTAGGCTTAGTCTTCCTTTATGCTATATGCATTAAAAATTTTTGTTCTATTAACTTTATTGTCCTATAACATTTACTGTCAAAAAGTTGTTTATCCAGCTGCTTGAAAAGTAGGTAAAAATAATCAAGACATTTAATATAGTTACTATGAAAATGAAATTCATATTATAAATGAAATCAGTCCTGAGTATTCATTAGAAGGACTGATGCTGAAGCTGAAGCTCTAATACTTTGGCTACCTGCTGCAAAGAACTGACTAATTGGAAAAGACTCTGATGCTGGGAAAGACTGAAGGCAGGAGGAGAAGGGGATGACAGAGGATGAGATGTTTGGATGGTATCACCAACTTGATGGACATGAGTTTGAGTAAGCTTCAGGAGTTGGTGATGGACAGGGAAGTTTGGCATGCTACAGTCCATGGGTCGCAGAGTCAGACACAACTGAGCGACTGAACTGAACTGAATATAGTTACAGGTTAAGTCCATGCATTTGAAATCAAAGCATTATCTATCACTTGAATTTTAGACAAACAAAAAAGGCACTGAGAAGCCAGAGATTAATTTAAAAGTGGAATTAGTTCGAATGAAGCATTTATGGGAAAAGCAATTTGTAAATGATTCCCAGAGTAGGTCAATCCTATTTGCAGGCAGAGAGGAGAGTCGGTTCTCAGTCCCCTGGGCCACCCGGGCTGGCACTCAGCTTTTCCAGATCCCACTTCTCAGAGGAGCAGAGGCCTGCCCTGTTTCCCACACCATCAGGGGTTTCCTCTTGATCTTTCCAGACCGTGGGTCCACTTGCACAAAATGTGAATCCATGGCAGAAGCCAAAATGATTTACATTTCTGTCCGTTCAGTGTCAAACATGCTGGGAGGAAGGAAATTTATATTTAGATAGGAAGAAGGAACTTTATATTTAAATTAAATTTTGATTGTGTTCCCACTGTACAGAGTCTCCAGAAAAAGTAAATATGTGTGTGTGAGAAAGAGTGGGTATTTGCATTCAAACATGACATTCTCTCAAATTGACAAATGGTTGTCATTTCTGGCATTGGTATATTGACCAAAAGACTGGAAACAATGTGATCAGTGGGACCTGGTAAAATGACCTGCCCGTGGGATGGCAGAGCAAGATGCATGTTTAATAAAGAATGAACACACAGCCTCTCTGGGAACTAGTTTGGCAATGTCCGATTAAGATGGACTCACAGCAACTCAGGATTTCCTCAACTTCACTATCAGAATAAAATTCAAAGTTCTCAGCCTGGCCTACGACAGGTTTTTCTCACCATGAGCACTGTTGACCCTTTTGGCCGAATATTCTATGTGTATGGTGCTGGGGGAGCTGTCTGGTGAGTGCTAGGATATTTATGGGCATTCCTGGGCCCCACCCAAAAATGCCAACATCACCCCCAGCCCCAAAAGTCGTGACAGCCAAAAATATCTTCAGACATTGTCAAAATATTGCATGGATAGATCTCATAAACAAAAACACACATACACACAAAGAGTACATGTGGGGAATTTCCTGGCGATTCAGTGATCAGGCTTCGTGGTTCCCTTGCAGGGTCACGAGTTTAATCTCTGGTCCGGGATCTAAAATCTTGCATGCTGGGTGGTGGAGCCAAAAAAAGAGAACATATTATCGTAAACCTATTTTTGTTGGGAGAAGGAAGACTCAGGCAAGGGGCTTCTGGGATGAGGTTAACAGTCTGCTTTTGGATTGAAGTACTGACTACTTGGGTGTTTTAAACTCTGAAAACTCATCCTGTTGTGCACTTTTTCATTATTATAATTCAATAAAAATGTTTTTTAAAAAATGAGGCACATCTACATGGCTTGATATGGAAAGCTCTCCAACATACACGGTTAATGGGGAAAAAAACTGACTACGAACATTGTAATTCCATTTATAAAGTATTTCCAGAAGTGCAGGAAAGCACACACGTTCCTGCTGGGAGTGTAAGCTGTTAACCACTCAGAGCGCCCTCGCTAGAAACGCTGAAGCTGCCCACGCTCCACGACTCAGCACCTCTGGACCCCAGGGTGTGCTCTAGAAAAACTCCTGCCCATTGTCCAAGGAGACTCAGGCAGGGAATGTTCACCGTGGGATGACTGAGCCTCAGACGGTTAAGGAACTTGCTGAAGATCACACCGCTTGTGAATCAGAAAGCCAGGATCTGACCCCAGGTGGCTTATTCTTTGCAGCCAAAGATGGAGAAGCTCTATACAGTCAGCAAAAACAAGACCAGGATCTGACTGTAGCTCAGATCATGAACTCCTTATTGCAAAATTCCCTTGATAAGAAAACAAGAAATTATGTGATGTGTGTGTTTCACTTTTTGCTTTGGCTACCAGAAAATTCAGAGCTAAATCCCATTCTTATTAACAGTAACTAGATAGAATAGAATCTAGGCTTAGTCTTCCTTTATGCTATATGCATTAAAAATTTTTGTTCTATTAACTTTATTGTCCTATAACATTTACTGTCAAAAAGTTGTTTATCCAGCTGCTTGAAAAGTAGGTAAAAATAATCAAGACATTTAATATAGTTACTATGAAAATGAAATTCATATTATAAATGAAATCAGTCCTGAGTATTCATTAGAAGGACTGATGCTGAAGCTGAAGCTCTAATACTTTGGCTACCTGCTGCAAAGAACTGACTAATTGGAAAAGACTCTGATGCTGGGAAAGACTGAAGGCAGGAGGAGAAGGGGATGACAGAGGATGAGATGTTTGGATGGTATCACCAACTTGATGGACATGAGTTTGAGTAAGCTTCAGGAGTTGGTGATGGACAGGGAAGTTTGGCATGCTACAGTCCATGGGTCGCAGAGTCAGACACAACTGAGCGACTGAACTGAACTGAATATAGTTACACGTTAAGGCTATGCATTTGAAATCAAAGCATTATCTATCACTTGAATTTTAGACAAACAAAAAAGGCACTGAGAAGCCAGAGATTAATTTAAAAGTGGAATTAGTTCGAATGAAGCATTTATGGGAAAAGCAATTTGTAAATGATTCCCAGAGTAGGTCAATCCTATTTGCAGGCAGAGAGGAGAGTCGGTTCTCAGTCCCCTGGGCCACCCGGGCTGGCACTCAGCTTTTCCAGATCCCACTTCTCAGAGGAGCAGAGGCCTGCCCTGTTTCCCACACCATCAGGGGTTTCCTCTTGATCTTTCCAGACCGTGGGTCCACTTGCACAAAATGTGAATCCATGGCAGAAGCCAAAATGATTTACATTTCTGTCCGTTCAGTGTCAAACATGCTGGGAGGAAGGAAATTTATATTTAGATAGGAAGAAGGAACTTTATATTTAAATTAAATTTTGATTGTGTTCCCACTGTACAGAGTCTCCAGAAAAAGTAAATATGTGTGTGTGAGAAAGAGTGGGTATTTGCATTCAAACATGACATTCTCTCAAATTGACAAATAGTTGTCATTTCTGGCATTGGTATATTGACCAAAAGACTGGAAACAATGTGATCAGTGGGACCTGGTAAAATGACCTGCCCGTGGGATGGCAGAGCAAGATGCATGTTTAATAAAGAATGAACACACAGCCTCTCTGGGAACTAGTTTGGCAATGTCCGATTAAGATGGACTCACAGCAACTCAGGATTTCCTCAACTTCACTATCAGAATAAAATTCAAAGTTCTCAGCCTGGCCTACGACAGGTTTTTCTCACCATGAGCACTGTTGACCCTTTTGGCCGAATATTCTATGTGTATGGTGCTGGGGGAGCTGTCTGGTGAGTGCTAGGATATTTATGGGCATTCCTGGGCCCCACCCAAAAATGCCAACATCACCCCCAGCCCCAAAAGTCGTGACAGCCAAAAATATCTTCAGACATTGTCAAAATATTGCATGGATAGATCTCATAAACAAAAACACACATACACACAAAGGTACATGTGGGGAATTTCCTGGCGATTCAGTGATCAGGCTTCGTGGTTCCCTTGCAGGGTCACGAGTTTAATCTCTGGTCCGGGATCTAAAATCTCGCATGCTGGGTGGTGGAGCCAAAAAAAGAGAACATATTATCGTAAACCTATTTTTGTTGGGAGAAGGAAGACTCAGGCAAGGGGCTTCTGGGATGAGGTTAACAGTCTGCTTTTGGATTGAAGTACTGACTACTTGGGTGTTTTAAACTCTGAAAACTCATCCTGTTGTGCACTTTTTCATTATTATAATTCAATAAAAATGTTTTTTAAAAAATGAGGCACATCTACATGGCTTGATATGGAAAGCTCTCCAACATACACGGTTAATGGGGAAAAAAATTGACTACGAACATTGTAATTCCATTTATAAAGTATTTCCAGAAGTGCAGGAAAGCACACACGTTCCTGCTGGGAGTGTAAGCTGTTAACCACTCAGAGCGCCCTCGCTAGAAACGCTGAAGCTGCCCACGCTCCACGACTCAGCACCTCTGGACCCCAGGGTGTGCTCTAGAAAAACTCCTTGCCATTGTCCAAGGAGACTCAGGCAGGGAATGTTCACCGTGGGATGACTGAGCCTCAGACGGTTAAGGAACTTGCTGAAGATCACACCGCTTGTGAATCAGAAAGCCAGGATCTGACCCCAGGTGGCTGAGGGCTGCTAGGCGCTCTAACTCTCCAGCACTTCCGCCGGTCCTGGTGTGCATGAGGGGTCCTGGCTAAGTGTCCTCAGGCAGAGCTGCAGGTATTCACAGGAGCCAGGCTTCACAGTGAGGAACTGAGGGCAGCGTCATTACACAGGCTGCCAGCCCATCCGCACCCCCCAAAAGTCTATTTCCTTCCCAGGCTAGAGTTCCACCACAAAATGCCCCCCTTTTATCATCCCCTCCTTGGAGGTGCCAGCCTTGGGAGAAAGAGGACAGAAAAGAAAAGCCCCTGCCTCCTCCAGGCCGTGGGTTAACCTGGAATGGCCCTCCCTCGAGGGGCCTGGGTGCCCCAGCCAACCCAGGAGCGACGGCAGATGGCCCCTGGCTGGCGGATCCCACCGCCTGGTGGCAGGAAGCCAACGGTGGCTCTTGCCTTTGGGAAGGGAGAAACTGTGAGCTGACTCAGGAGATCAAAGGCGGCTCCATTCTTTTCAGCTGAAATGAGCTGCTAACACTTTTAAAGAGAGAGCATAAGTAAACATGGAGAAATACCCTGGGGTGAAAAAGGAGTCACTTTGGAGAAACTCTTGCTGGAACCTGAGGTATTCTCTTGCTTTCTCTTCTCCTGATACACGATCATCCATAAGAATGAGAGGCTTCCCAGGTGGTGCGGTGGTAAAGAATCCACTTCCCAATGCAGGAATGGAGAAGGCAATGGCACCTCACTCCAGTACTCTTGCCTGGAAAATCCCATGGATGGAAGAGCCTGGTAGGCTGCAGTCCATGGGATCGCGAAGTCGGACATGACTGAGCAACTTCACTTTCACTTTTCACTCTCATGCCTTGGAGAAGGAAATGGCAACCCGCTCTGGTGTTCTTGCCTGGAGAATCCCAGGGACAGAAGAGCCCGGTAGGCTGCCATCTCTGGGGTCGCACAGAGTCGGACACGACTGAAGCAACTTAGCAGCAGCAGCAGCAATGCAGGAGATGCAAGCAAGAGATGCAGGATCTGGAATCCTGGATCTGGAAGACTCTCTGGAGGAGGGCATGGCAACCCACTCCAGTATTCTTGCCTAGGAAACCGCATGGACAGGGGAGACTGGTGGGCTACAGCCCAAAATGTCACAAAGAGTCGGGCACAACAGTGCACACAGCACCAGAAAGTCAAATTCTTTCCCATACTGATGGTGGTGATGAAGACGGCAACTCATAAATATAAGTGCTTTACATCTAGTAATTCATCCAATCCTCCCACTTCCCAAAAGCCTAAGAAGGAGGTTCAGTTGTTAGCCCAGATGTGCCACTGAGGAAACAAGGCCTGGATCAGAGACAAGTCCTAGCTCCAGGCCAAACCGTTTCCAACTTAGCTGATGTCAGAATCCTAAATTGGAAGTCTGCTTCCTGCCATTGTCTCCGACACTTTGACCTCGAGGCAGGAGATGATGTCATGGGAACTGCTGTTTTGGTGGAAAGGGACAGGCAAGACTGGGGGAAGGGTCCCCTAGGGCAGCCCTTCTCTCCCCTCCTGGTGGCTCATGGGAGTGTTCAAAGATCTTCACATGCTTCTGTGTTATTTGAACTTTTTACAGTGACATATATTATTTCTATGATCAAAAATAAACAAGAATTCTATTTTCATTTTGGAAAAAAAAAAAAAAAAGCGCCAGTGCACTTTTTTAGATCCCCAGGGTCAGTTTCCGACCTCTGTGGATCACTTGCTCATTTGCTCGGCTCTCTGTGAAAATAATCTAACAGACTGGGAGCGGCTTTCTATTTCCTCCAACTCAGATTGCTCTGAAGCGAGAACACTAGCTGCTTCTGAGACTCACACGAATGAGTCACAGACTAAGGACTATCTAGCACAGAGCCTAATGAGCTCTGTGTACCTAATGAGCTCCAAGTACCTAATGAGCACTCAATAAATGGCCCCTCCATTATTATTCGAGTCTTAACTATGGTCCGTGCCAAACACTTTGCTTGCATACTTGGTTGAGAGACAGGTTCTCACTTCACGGATGAGGAAACTGAGGTTCCGAGAGACAAAGGGACGTTCCCAAAGTACTGAAATCAAACCACATTGCACCTTCTGCCTGGCACATCTTTCCGTCGAGTGTGAATTCAGTCCTATACTCTATACTCACTTCCCTGAGTGGTACCTCTATGAGGGACTGATTCTCAGTTACCTGGCCGAGGGCTCTTTGCCCCTGGCTTCACATTTCAATCATCTGGGAAGCTTTTTAAAAATCCTCTTTCCTAGCTGTTTTCTGTATTAATGACATCAGAATCTTCGAGGGTATAAAAGTAACTTGGGGGTAGGATAGAGTATAATAGAGTATAAATAGAGTATAGAGTATGAATATAGTATTTATTAACACTCCGCCCACTCCAGTATCCTGGCCTGGAGAATTCAGTCCATGGGGTCACAAAGAGTCAGACACGACTGAGTGGGTCTCACTTTCACTTTCAGATGCTTTCAACATACAGCTAAGGTGACTTCCCTGGTGGCTCAGGTGGTAAAGAGTTTGCCTACAATGCAGGAGACCTGGGTTCGACCTCTGGGTCGGGAAGATCCCCTGGAGAAGGGAATGGCTACCCACTCCAGTATTCTGGCCTGGAGAATCCCATGGACAGAAGAGCCAGCAGGCTACAGTCCATGGGGCCGCAGAGTTGGACATAACTGAGCAACTAATAATGAGATTGAGAACTGTGTTTTAGAGGGATTCATTCACCTGTCTTAACTCTCTTGTAAAAAGGACCAAAGTAGGTTGAATAATTGTTCTGTTTGCCTGGGACCGAGGGTGTTCCAGGGACATGGGGCTTTCGGGGCTAAAACTTTCAAAGCCCTGGGCAAACTGAAATGTGTTGATTACTTTGGCCAAAGCCAGGTCCCACTTGTGGTAAAACCAAATGTCTCCAGGTAACAGGCCACCTAAATGCATGAAGTTGCCTGTGATGGGCAGTAGGAGATGGTGTTTGAGAGCAAACAAATGAAGACAGTGTGTCTGGCTGAGACTCTATACATACTAAGCGATGCAGCAGTATCAGACCAGACCCATTTGTTTTAAATTTCCAACAGGTAACTTTAGCTTCTACTCTGGAGCTATCAGAACCATCGTGTATCTGCAATAGAGTCTGGTGTGATCTCAGGTAGTCCTGGCTTGTAGCGGCTTGAAGCAGGGTTTTGGTTCCCAGCCAAACATTAAAGTCTAGGCCACGGTGAGAGGGCTGAATCGTAGCCACTAGACCACCAAGGACAGTGGCCAGTAACAAGGCCCTGGCCCGTCAACTGTGTAGAAATGAATTTCCACATAGAGACAGAAAGTAAAGACGAAAGTGTCAGTTGCTCAGTCGCGTCCGACTTTGCAATCCCATGGACTGCAGCCTGCCAGGTTCCTCTGTCCATAGGAATTCCCAGGCAAGAATACAGGAGTGGGTTGCCATTCCCTTCTCCAGGGGATTTTCCCAACCCAAGGATGGAACCCAGGTCTCTCAAATTGCAGGCAGATTCTTTACCATCTGAGCTACAGGGAAGTTTATTAGAAGGAAAAGGAGTACGTGTGGATAGACACACTGGCAGGCTCAGAGAGAGTCACGCCCTTCTGGTAGTCTGATCGCTTATAAGGGGCATCTCTTCTGAGTTTTCCTTTGGCCGGTCATCTTGCGTTGCTTGGTTCTGAGTCTGTATTTGGTTTACTTCAGGGTCCTCCCCTGTGCGCACATGCATCTCTTAGCCAAGATGGATTCTAGTGAAGCTTATTGGTAGTTGACATCACTTACTGTGGGGTGGTGCCCCCTCCCTTTATGACCTTGAAGGAGTCTTTCTGTGAGTATGTAGTTGGGTAGTCGGGAAGGTGTCCTTGACTTTTCGAAAAAGGAATATGCAGTCTTTTATCTCTTATCTTGGCAGGACTGAGCTTCCTCTGACTCCTGCTATTTTGGAGCATCTGTCCACAGGGATAAAGTCCAGCTGCTCAGCCTGGATCCCATCTATCTCCTGCCTCAGGTGGACCTGTAGTTCTCAAGCTTACATTGCACTTACCTGGTTGGTGGGGGAGGGAGGGCTTTAACAAAATCCTGATGCTCAGACCCCACCCCAGAACAACTGGTTTATAGTCTCTGTGGATGGGACCCAGGCCTTGGAATATTTTTGAATCTCCCCAGGTCACTGTAGCGTCTGGCTTGGGCTAAAGAGGGATGCAGTGGGTGACTGAATGAAGGCGGAAAGTGGAACGTTTCTTCTTTACACCTGATGTGTCTCTAAAACATCCTTGGTGTCTGACTTATAAGATTTGAAGACCTTTTCTATTCTACCTTCTCTGGACAACCACTAATAAAAATCAGTTCTGAGGCAACAAAGATGTCCTGCAGTAGGTGAATCAGCTGTGGTATATCCAGATGAAATATTTTTCCACACTAAAAGGAAATGAGAAAGAAAAAAAAAGGAAATGAGCCATCAAGTCATGAAAAGACTTGGAGGAAACTTCAGTTCAGTTCAGTTGCTCAGTCGTGTCCGACTCTGCGGCCCCATGAATCACAGCACGCCAGGCCTCCCTGTCCATCACCAACTCCCAGAGTTCACTCAGACTCATGTCCATTGAGTTGGTGATGCCATCCAGCCATCTCATTCTCGGTCGTCCCCTTTTCCTCCTGCCCCCAATCCCTCCCATCATCAGAGTCTTTTCCAATGAGTCAACTCTTCACATGAGGTGGCCAAAATATTGGAGTTTCAGCTTTAGCATCAGTCCTTCCAATGAACACCCAGGACTGATCTCCTTGCAGTCCAAGAGACTCTCAAGAGTCTTCTCCAACACCACAGTTCAAAAGCATCAATTCTTTGGTGCTCAGCTTTCTTCACAGTCCAACTCTCACATCCATACATGACCACAGGAAAAACCATAGCCTTAACTAGATGGACCTTTGTTGGCAAAGTAATATCTCTGCTTTTGAATATGCTACCTAGGTTGGTCATAACTTTCCTTCCAAGGAGTAGGCATCTTTTAATGTCATGGCTGCAGTCACCATCTGCAGTGATTTTGGAGCCCCCCAAAATAAAGTGTGACACTGTTTCCCCATCTATTTCCCCTGAAGCGATGGGACCAGATGCCATGATTTTCGTTTTCTGAATGTTGAGCTTTAAGCCAACTTTTTCACTCTCTTCTTTCACTTTCATCAAGAGGCTTTTGAGTTCCTCTTCACTTTCTGCCATAAGGGTGGTGTCATCTGCATATATGAGGTTATTGATATTTCTCCCAGCAATCTTGATTCCAGCTTGTGCTTCTTCCAGCCCAGCATTTCTCATGATGTACTCTGCATAGAAGTTAAATAAGCAGGGTGACAATATACAGCCTTGATATCCTCCTTTTCCTATTTGGAACCAGTCTGTTGTTCCATGTCCAGTTCTAACTGTTGCTTCCTGACCTGCATATAGGTTTCTCAAGAGGCAGGTCAGGTGGTCTGGTATTCCCATCTCTTTCAGAATTTTCCACAGTTTATTGTGATCCACACTGTCAAAGGCTTTGACATAGTCAATAAAGCAGAAACAGATGTTTTGCTGGAACTCTCTTGCTTTTTCAATTATCCAGCGGATGTTGGCAGTTTGATCTCTAGTTCCTCTGCCTTTTCTAAAACCAGCTTGAACATCTGGGAGGAAACTTAGGGACATATTAATATGACATGGGAAAAGTCAATCAGAAAAGGCTATATACTGTATGATTCCAGCTATAGGACATTCTGGAAAAGGTAAAATATGGAGACAGTAAAAAGATCAGGTGTGGGGGAGGTGAGAGTAATGAACAAGTGGACCACAGAGGAACTTGGCAATGGACACACTCTGTATGCTATAGAATGGTGGGTACACATCATTAGGCATTTGTCCAAATCCAAAGGATATACAACCCAAGAGTGAACCCTGATGTAGACTTTGGGTGATAATGATGTGTCAGTGTAAGTTATGAAATGGAGCATTCCCTGCCATATAGTTAAACAAGGATGTCACAGCCATCCTTGATTCTGGAGCTCCAAATGTGAATTTTGAGCCCAGGAAGAAGAATAGCTGCTATTTGGCAGCCATGGAGCTGCCACCACAAGCTGAGCCACTCCCTGTGATAAACAAGGAACTAAGGATGTGCATAATCAAACCGCAGATGCTGGCTCCAGGTAGCTGATCAGTTCAGTTCAGTTGCTCAGTCATGTCTGACTCTTTGCGGCCCCATGAATCACAGCACGGCAGGCCTCCCTGTCCATCACCAACTCCCAGAGTTTACCCAAACTCATGTCCATCGAGTTGGTGATGCCATCCAACCATCTCATCCTCTGTCGTCCCCTTCTCCTCCTGCCTTCAATCTTGCCCAGCACCAGCGTCTTTTCAAATGAGTAGCTGAGATGCATATAAAAGGAATGATTTCAGTAAGCCCAGATCCTTGCATCTTCCCTTGCATAGAAAAGTGCTAAATTCTTCGAAATGTCTGGTTTTCCTTAATTAACAATAATCTTCCAGTGTTCAGACTATCTGTCCCTTGCTGCAACTTCTGCTTAACCTGACTCCTCCCTCTACCTCCTCAGAACGGTTCTCTCAGGATCACTTGAGATGCTGCCTCCCAGGCCTGAAGTCCTGAAAATTCCCACCAAATAAAACATAACTCTCAATCTCTAGGTTATGACAATTTTTGAAGTTGACGAAGTCCATCAATTGTAACAAATGTACCATCTGGTGAGGGATGTTGATGATGAGGGGGCAGTGGGTACACAGGAATCTCTCTGTACCATTCAGTCAATTTTGTTGTGTTCTAAAAGAAAAAAGTATTTTAAAAAAATCAACACTGAACAAGCGCTTCCAACGTATTCACTCATCAGGAACCACTGAACCCCAGTGTCTGACCCCACCTCATGCTAGGAGGTCAGGGTGTGCTGCAGGGGGAAGGGAGGGTGGCTTCTGCTGTGTGACCCCAGGCTATGTACTTTGCTTTCCTGTTTCTCAGTGATTTCCTCCACACTGAACATCAGCTTGAGGCACCTGGGTCTCAAGTCGTATGGCCACTGCAAGTGGGGCTGGGAACCGAAGGTCCCAGGCCCATAGGCCTTGCTGTGGTAGAGAGAGATTTTGCACAATGGTGGGAAGGCACAGGGCTTTCTGGCATATGGACAATACCCTGTGCAGAAACGGGGAGGAAAAGGTCCTCTGAATCAATGAAGGAAGTTACTATGGTCAGTGGAGAGGGAGGAAACTGCGTGTATGTATGGGCAAGTTGATAGGAGTGATTATGTAAGTGAGAGTGGAGGATGGAATCTGTGAGGGGGTGTGTATGCCAGGAGTGTGTGTATATGAATGTCTGTGTACAAATATGAATGTGTATATAATTTGAAAAAGAATTTGGGGTTGAGAATTAGAATGTTTCCTGCCATATCAATAAACATGGATGTCATAGTTGCCACAGTGGAATTAATGATTCCAGCCCTCTGATGTGAGTTTCTGAGTCCTAGGGCACTCAGGAAGGGGAAGAATACCTGCGATCCACTCCCTACAGTGAGCCCCAAGGGAGCTCAGGAAGTGAAAAACACAGGATACTGGCCCAGGATAGCTGAGATAAGTGTGAAAGGAATGATCTGTGAGCCCAGACTCTTGCATCTTCCCATACATAGAAAAGCGCTCAATTCCTTAACTTGTGATGTCTGTTTTTCTTAATTAACAATAATCTTTTGATGCTCAGACTACCTGCCCTTTGTTACAAAACTTCTATATAACCTGGCTCCTCCCCTTGCCTCCTCAGAGCAGTTCTTTCAGGGCTACTTGACATACTGTCTCCCTGGCTTGAAGTTCTAAAAATTCCCACCAGATAAAACATAACTCTCAACTTATAGGCTGTGGTTATTTTTCATGTCGACAGTCTATATGAGGATGTAATTGTGTCATGTACATGAATTGTGGATGTATGTGGTGGATATACATATGATGTGTGACTATGTATGCACCTCCATATTTGTGTGAGTGGGCATGTATGAGGGTGTGTGATGAGCTGGGTGTCGGTGGGCAAGTTACTTAACCTATCTGTGCTTCAGTTTCCCTATGTCTAAAATGAAGATAAGTAATTACTGTGGTGGGTAGAAGGTGGCCACAAACTCTTTACCACTCCTGCCATTGACAGGTGGAGTCCACGTCACTTCCCTTGAACTAGGCTGGACCTGTGGTTGGTTCTGACCTATGGAATCAGGGCCATACCAGATCTGCAGTTCTGCATTTGCACACACGGAACTCTTCCTCTCAGAGTTCAGTAGCCTAGTCATGAGAAGCTAGAGCCAAACAGCGAAGCCACATAGAAGGAAACTGAGGCACGCCCATCCAGTGGATGGGCCTGGATGGCCCTGTGGTCCCAACTGACGTTACAAGGAGCTGAACTGAACCTGAGAAGTGAGGCAGGAGTGAGCAGTGGCATGAAGCAAGATCTTAATTCCCTGCCCAGGAACTGCATCTGGGTAGCCTGGATGAAAACCAGAAATCCTAGCCTCCAGACCAGCAAGGGCTAGAGGCTTTAGAAGCTAATTTTCCCTGGATCTCTGCCCCTGTGAAAAATGCATCTATCACAGAGGCAGAAACTGTAAATGCAGGCACAAAGTTTATTATTAGACATAGTACAACAAGTGGGAGAGCACACAGAGAAACAGTTTAGTTGAGACAGACGCAAGGCAAGGATGCACACCCATTGAGAAAAGGTGTAGGTGTCCCTCCTAGTGAGGAGGAGCGCAGTAAAGCACGATTAAGTCATTTATACAGGTCAGTCCTTCCCAGTCCTGTCTCCTTTCAGGCCAATTATCTGGTTTCTTTCTCCACACCTGACCTACCCTGAGGCCCTCTTCTAGGGTGCGCACACACCTCTCAGCCAAGATGGATCTCGAAGTGAAGGCTTCTGGGAGGAGCAAGACTCATTATGGCCTGGAGTTATCCCCTGACTTGACTCTGAGAAGCCTTTCTGCCCCTGTGTAGTGTCTCCTTTATCCTTTACTCAGACAGGGTTTTTGCCTCTCTTTGTCCTTGCCATGATTATTCTCTTGAGATGTTCATAAGAGACAGAGACTGGCTATTTACCCTGTTTCTGTTGTTACTTCCAACAGGGGGCTGGTTGTGAATTCCTCAACCGGACTCCACCTATCTCTTGCCTCTGGAAACGCAAAGAGGAGGCTGACTGATTGTAAATGTCCAACCTGGAGCCCAGTCTATCTCCTACCTCAGAAGGACCCTGCAGGGCCCTCGTGGGTACAACCCTTTCCACTTCTTGTTTGTAGAAAAAGCTTTAGTCTCTTAGGCTTTCCCTGGGTTCCAAACAGCGAACTGGAACAGTTAATGGTAGAGAAGGGAGAACAATAAGGTCACAGGATTCCTTGTTCCTCCTGAAGATGTGCAGATAACAGCCTGACGCATATCTTCGACTTGTTCTACAGAAACTAAGATACCTCTCACCGGCCTGAAGGAGGATGGTGACTGCATGCTGACCCCAAGCATGCAGACTCCAGGCTGGTTGGAGCCAGAAGGTCCTAAAACACTTCCCTGTTGCCTCACTACCAATCAATCAGAAGAAAGTCCACCAGCTGATCAGTACTCTGCAACCTTCACTCCTAATACTGTCTTTAACGACCCTCATCTGAAAGCAGTTGAGGAGCTTTGGCCTTTGAGCACAAACCTCCCATTCTCTTCTCTTGATGTCTTGCAATAAACGTTGCACTTTCCTTCACTACAGCCTGGTGTGGCTTTGCTGTGCTGTGGACCCGAGTTCAGTTCCGCAACAGAACTGCCCGCAGAGCTCAGTTAACAACAGACTCCTGAGAGATAATAATGGTAGTGGCTATTTTTAAACCACTTAGTTTTAGGGTGGTTAGTTATGCAGCAATAGATAAATTTACTTCATAGTTTTCAAACACTTAGAACATGGGATCAGCAAACTTTTCCTGTGAAGGGCCAGGGAGTAAATATTTTAGATCTAGGGGCCATATAGTCACTGTCAAAACTACTCAGCACTGCTGCTGCGGCGCAAAAGCAACCAAGGCAGTGACCAGGGGGGCTGTGTTCTGATAAAACTTTATTTATACAAACAAGCTGGATTTGCCCTATGCGGCAATTGTTGGCCCAGACCCAGAAAAAGTGTCAGCTATGAGTATATGTGTGTAAGGTCACGTGTGCATGTCTGTGGTACATGTGAAGCATAATATAAAAGTATATGATATAAAGGTATAGTTTGTATGTCTGTGTAGCTATGTGTCTTCATGGAATCTGTTTAGTCCTGTAAAAACACATCAACAAGCTGTAACGGCTGATGCTTCAATGACTGCTCCTCACCCCTCCTTCCTGCTTCCATTCTGAAGAGAAAGGGGAGCTGGGAGAAAATCAAGAGAACAGAGAGAGCTGGCCGGTCCTATCATTTGCATCTGGGCTGAGTTTGGAGGGCAGCCATCGCGGCTGGGCTACTGTAGGGCGGAGTCCAGGGCTTCCTGTTGGCGGAAAGGAAAATGAAGTCAGTCCCCTGGGGCCAGGGCGGGGCGGCGGGGGAGGTGCGGTAAAAATGAAAAAGGAACTCTAGAGCTTTAAGGAGGGGCTTGGAGGTGTGGGGAGAAAGCTATCCCTCTCATGCAGCGGGTGGCTTTTCCAGGCAACTTGTAAACATCTGCCTGCTGATTTCATTTTGATCCCCCACTGTGGGACTCCAGAGGGGCTGCTTCCTGCATGACTAACCTCCTTGGCTCAGTTTGCCGGTGGCCAGAAATGCACCAAGTGTTAGCTTGAGAGCCAGTAGATGTGGGTTCAAATCCCCGTCTGCATTTACTTACTAAGTGGCATCGGGGCGTTCAGCCTTTCTTACCCGTGTAACGGGGATGCCAGTTAGCATCACCTCCTAGGACTGTTTGCAGTGATCAAATGAGGATTCTGTGCATCTAGCCTTTGACAAGGAGCTTCTGACACAGTAAATGTTCTGTAAGGTGACACTCTGAGACAGACCCCTTGGGTTCCAGTGCTGGGCTACAAGATTTGCAGTTTGTCTTCCCTAATCCTCACCAGGGCTGCCTTAAACTCCTCATTTATGGAGTCATAGAAACCTGTTTCTTTCCTTCAAAATTGCTACCTCTATTAGTTATACAGCACTCACTGGCAGGCTTATTTGATAAGTGTGTCTCCAGCAGACTGAAAGCTGTGGCCAAATGAGATGGTGTCTGCTTTGCTAGCCACTCTGTCCCAAGGGCCAGTACAGGGCCTGGCACACGGTTGGCACTCGATAATCAGCTACTGAATGAGTGAATGGAGACGCAAAACTTCACAATTTGGAATTAACCTGGGGCCATGCAGAAAGCTGAGCACCGAAGAATTGATGCTTTTGAACTATGGTGTTGGAGAAGACTCTGGAGAGTCCTTTGGACTGCAAGGAGATCCAACCAGTTCACCCTAAAGGAGATCAGTCCTGGGTGTTCATTGGAAGGACTGATGCTAAAGCTGAAACTCCAATACTTTGGCCACCTCATGCGAAGAGTTGACTCACTGGAAAAGACCCTGATGCTGGGAGGGATTGGGGGCAGGAGGAGAAGGGGACGACCGAGGATGAGATGGCTGGATGGCATCACCGACTTGATGGACGTGAGTTTGAGTGAACTCTGGGAGTTGGTGATGGACAGGGAGGCCTGGTGTGCTGCAGTTCATGGGGTTGCAAAGAGTCGGACACAACTGAGCGACTGAGCTGCACTGAACTGAACTGAGGGAAGAACAGCCTCATTTTTAATCAATGCACGAATTTGAAACGGTTTCAGTGGGGTCTTCTAAAACGGGTTAGGCCAGGACAGTCTCTTGCGTTAGTTAAGTCAGGCTGGGCTATGCTGCTGAAACCATGAACCCTGATGTTTCCTTTCAGAGGCCCAACATCACAGAGGTGGATTCTCACTCAAAGCATGAATCAGGTGTCTGGCAAGAGCAGTTGTTCTCAGTTCCATCTTGTGCTGCTGGCATCTTCACGTGTGGCCTTCACTGCCTCTGCAGGATCACCACCAGTCCCTTCTGCCCCCTAATGATCAGAGCCAGCCGACCCCTAATGATCAGAGCCAGCCGCTCAGCCCAGTCAACCTGTCGGGGGCACTGGGAGATACTGGGCTTCTCGGGGATGCTCAGCTAGCAGCAGAAGAGTCTCCACCACACACAGGAATGGCTCAGACTTCCTGGCCGTTCTCACAGGTCTGGGTTTCGTGTGAGGATGTCTGAATGCATTTTGAAGGCTTGGAAAGTGGAGATTCCTACTGATTAGACTGCTTTTGAAAATCAGGTTATTTATCAGAGGAAGAAAAATAACCAGTCATCACAAATCCTTTGCTTAAAATATCACACAATGGTTTCAGTGCAGTTTCTTGCCATACAAGACCCTGAAGGCCCCATCTTAAAATGTCACAACCATTTTTCTCCATGGTTGAAATAATTTTTAAAAATATTTGTATTGGAGTATAGTTGGTTTATATTGTTGTGTTAGTTTCTACTGTACAGCAAAGTGAATCCTCTCTATGTATACCCATATCCCCTCTTTTTCGGATGCCCTTCTCATTTAGGTCACCACAGAGCACTGAGTACGGTTCCCTGTGCTCTACTGAAATACATTTTAATGGTTTCACTTTGATAAGGCTCAACAGCCACCCATCAGAGGCTTAACTCTGAATTTGAGGAGACCAATAATTAAATAAACCATAAAGATAAACATCTTTTGATAAGGTCCTTAAAAGCTTTTAGTTTGAGTCTGGCACACAGTGGGACTCCTAATATTTTTTTTTTCCCCTGACTTCATTGGAAGATGATCTGATGGACTGCTGGCTCAAAGTCATTGCATCCAAGATGGCAGTGGGGGAGGGGAGACACTGAGACAAAGTGCAGGCAAAACCACTGACTGTTCAGGAAAAGAGCCAGCATTTTGGGAACGCAGGCTGTCTATGATGTGTGTTTTCTCCAGGCTAGAAGACAAGGAGGATGAGGGAACTATCCCTGCTATTAAAGAGGCTTTTCTTCATAAGAAGTTTCAGGGTGACTCTGATGCCTTTTAAAAAAATGTTTCCATATCCCTGGGGTTGTAGATAAAGGGAACTGCTAGTAGCATTAAATCCTGTGCCTGTTTAGTGATATTCTGCCTTGTACATTCCAGTCACAGAGTTCTGTCCTTGGGTTTTATTCCCACACCACCACCTCCACCCTTTCAGCTGCCTATCTCTGTCACAAAGCAAACCTCACAGATACCAGCTGGTGGCTCCACTGTAGCTGGTGGGGAGATCCCAGTTTCTCTACTGAAAGGTTTCAGAGGAGCCATCTGACCTAAGTCAGTGGTTCACAACCCTGGCTGCGTTCTAGAGTCATCCACAGAGCTGTATCCATGGCTGGGCTGCATCTGGGGAGTCTCTGACATCACTGGGCCAGGACGGAGTCCTGAGCATGGATAATTTTACAAATCCCCTTGTGTAGCCAGGGCCAGGCCTGAGAACTACTAGCCAGAGCTTTCCACCAGGACTCAAATTTCATTTAAGGAATGAAGTAGGGAGAAGGCTTAGAAGATGACACAATTCAGAAGAAAGATACAAGTATGGATGGATCTCTCACTGGATATCCTCCTTTCTAGGAACATGTACAACGAATATTCACAAGTGCACTCACTCACAGTCCTGTGTGAAAGGAAGCTTGATGTTGGGGACACAAGAATTCTACCACCAAACCATCAATGCTGAAGTTTGGAACTGGGGAGGCTCTGGGCAGAATGCCTCGGGCTGGCCCCTCCCTTAAGATATGGATTCACCTTGCCACTTCTAAGCCGTAGCTAACATCTGGTAGTGCTTCTCAATCCCACATGCATTACTCTTTGATTCTTCCAATAAGCCAATAAAAGGTATTATCAACCTCATTTGCAAATGAGGAAATTGATGTTCAGACGGTTGATGGACTTGCCTAAAAGATTATAGTCAGGGGATGGTAGAGCTGGGACTTCTATCCTAATTGGAGAAGGAAATGGCGACCCACTCCAGTATTCTTGCCTGGAGAATTCCATGAACAGAGGAGCCTGGCAGGCTACAGTACCTAGGGTCGCAAAGAGTCAGACATGACTGAGCAACTCTCATGCACTCACTCAGTTCTAGTATTTATGACATTTATTATATGCTAGGCCTCCAGATGGGCATAGATTGTATAATTATGGAATTATAAATTCCCCAACTACTTCTCATTTCATTGACACAATTTTTTGCTATTTGTTTCTAGCAGTTCCGTGTCAGAATCTTATTTATTCACTAATACTGATCCTTCTTTCATATTTTGCTCAGGGCTGCTAAATGCCAGGCTCTGTTTCCAGCTTCCCTTGCAGCTAGGAGAGGTCATGTGACACCATTCTGGCCAATGAGATGTCAGGGAAGTCTACTGCATTCCTTAATCCAGGCTCTCTTCTCCATGGCCAAAGTAGCCATTGGGTAGCTTGACAGAACAGGAATGAGGATAAAAGTGAGAATATCCAGAATGGCAGAGCAAAGAGATGCCTGGGTCCCCGATTCCCTGAACTCCTGGCTGCCTACCTCCAGGCTTCTGGATGATGAGAAAAAATAATTTAAGTCACTATCGGTTAAGTTTTTATAGGTTGCGGCCAAATGTCTTCCTAAGTGATAGCTTCCCAACATGCTTTTTATCACTGTTGTTGTTTTTTCCTTTACAGTTGAACATACCACCCAAAAGTTCAATACTAGCCAGCACCTGACTGAAGCTGAAGCTTAATCATGAGGGGACACTGAACGAGTGTCAGTTGCATTACTTTTGAGACCTATGGCATGTTGTCACCTGAATCAGGATTTTCATTTTCCAGCTTCCATTTGCTTTTATGAGATGAGGGCAAACACAGGAACACAAACAACTGTGTAAACATGCCCCCCAAAAGATGGTAACACTGCACCACTCAGCCCATCCTCACTGGGCTTCAGCAGATGAGAGAAAGCTGGGTTCACTGTGGGAAGGCGGTTTCTACCAAAGTCTGGCTGTCTGAAGGTCAAACGCATAGAAGTCAAGGCTGCCTGTTTAGTGCACTGGCAGCCCCTCTCCCCACCCCCCCTTTCTTTCTTTCTTTCTTTTTTTTTTTTTTGAGCTTCCAAATCATTTGGGTATTGCTGAGCTACAAGCTACCACTAACTCAGCAGCTTAAAACAATGTGTTCAGTTTTGCTTGCTGGCTACAGGCCAGCTGGGTGGTCTTGCTGATCTGGGCTGGTCTTGGCTGGGCTCGGCTGCTCGAGTGCTTCAGTCATTCCGTTGTCTGCTTGGTTGTGGGCGGGAAGGGAAAGCTCATCTGGAATGGCCTCCGTCACATCTTGAAGGTGGCGATCACCTCTGGCGACACGGCTGCATGGTCCCTTATTCCCCAGCAGGCCAGTTGTTCACATGTTCCAAGAGAACAATTGGAACCAGACAGGCCTAGGCTGGGAATTAGCAAAATGCCCCTTCTACCACATTCTACTGACTAAAGTCACAAAGCTGTTCCAGTTTCAAGGGGTGGGTGAAAAGGCTTCCTTCTGGATGGCAGAGAATGCAAAGTCATTTTGCCAGGGGCAGAGGGATAGGGTGCTTTGGAGAACAGGGGTGACTCTTATAAGCAGGCTACCATGGTACCCAAGTAAGAGCTTTTCCTAGAGGGGAACACCATGGGCATCAAGGAGCAGGAGGAACAAAATCTGGGAGCAGAAATATGGTCAGGTGGACCCTGCTGAGGAGGAAGAATGAGTCCAAAGGGAGCAGACGAAGAGGTTGGAGACAGATTAAAGGGAAATTCCATTCAATAATTGGTTCCACACTGACACACACTGGGTGCTGAATGTGTGGCAAGTCCTTTACAGACCTAGTCAAGTTAATCTCACTCACTCCTATGAGGGAGGTTCTATTATTAATCCCATTTTATAGATGAGGGAATTGAGGTTCAGACAGACGGGGTAACTTGCAGACACACAGAGGAGAAGAACAAGACGCAAGACTTGAAGACAGGCCTCTTGAAGATCAAGCACTGGCCCCAACATGACGCTGGTCTGTCTTCAAAGTAACTTGTGTCTCTGTCCCCACCCCTCTGCCTGGCTTGGACCACGGCAGCATCAGATGACTTCTAGCCAGCGTTTTTTGTAAGAGGCCAAAGAGTACTTCTTTTCAGTGCTGTGTTGCAATTATTCAACCCTGCTGATGGAGAATGGAAGCAGCCAGAGATGGTATGTACATCAATGTGTATGGCCGTATTCCCATAAAACTTTATTTATAAAAATAGATGAATTGCCACCCTCTTCATTCTCCCCCTTGAAATTCAGAGAGGGTCAAACTCAAAGGTGACCCTGCCATTCCTTCCTAAGGTGGACTGCCAGTATTTTGGGGGTCAGTCCAGACTTTCAGTGTGGTTTCCAACCTTGCAATCAAAGTGCTGTGCCTGCATCAGCAGCACAGCCATCATCTGTGAGGAAAGTGGGCTTTCAGGTTGCACCCAGACCTGTGGAATCAAGAACGGACATTCAAACAAGATGCCCAGGGGTTTGCGTAATGCAGTTTGAGAAGCTCAGGCTTCTGGAACCCCTGTGGCCTGGTGCCTTCCTGCTTCTCCCACCTCATCCTTTGCCACCGGAGGCCCCTTGCTCCCACCCACCCTCACTTTTCAGCCAAACTAACTGCTCCCATCACCTCTGTGTCTGAAGCTTTGCTCTCCAGCCCAACTCCCTTTAATCAGCGAATTCCTGTCTCTTTGGATCTCAACTGCAGATCGCTTCCTTCAAGCAGCCCTCCCTGAAACTACTTCTGTGCATCCAGGCCCTCCTCCCACCTAGCACCCACCATACTGCATGGAAATGACTTCTTTAACTGCCTGCCTCTCGAGGCAACTTGTGAATTCATGAGAGAGACCCTATCTGTTACCTCTGTGTGTCCTCACCCCCTGGGGACAGGAGCCACCCAAGAACAAACTGCTGAAAACTAATCAAAACATACTCCTTTCCCTTAGGCAAGTGTTCTACACAACCACTGTTTAGCCAACTTCCACCTGGTTCTAAAGACTTTGAAGAGTCCTAGAGGCCTCTGAGATTCCATCTATCACAAAGCCTAGTAGTTTTTCTCATTAGCTAATGTTTACCATTTGGAGAGGGCCTGGGGCAGGGGGAGGGGGTTGGGGGGCTAAGAAATTTCTGGGCAAAATTCTTAAGCTACAAATTAGCCACAGGCCAAGACTTGAGTTGTGTTTGGTGTGTGAGAGCCGAACTGAGGGTAGAGGCGGGTGGAGGTGGGAGGCAGAGAGGAAGGGCAGGGCCAGAAGCTTCTTGCTAAAAAAATGACTTGAAGGCATGACCCCAGGCTGCCCACAGGGCCATGAACTGGCATCCCTCCCCACCCGTGCACAATGTCAATTCTGTACAGTGATCCCATCTTTGCTGTGTGGAAAAGCGTCCCATACACCTACTCGCTGAAAGCAGGTGGCCTGTGTAAGGAATCACAAGCTGTTATAGCCACACGCTACCCTCCTGGAATATGAGAACTCTCTCTAAATCTGATGTTCAATCCAGAGGTTTCTATAAGTTCCTTTATTAATAAAGCAAAGTATGAAAGAACAAGGTCCCCAATGACCCATATGATTAAAAGTGCAAATTTACTTCAACCTGAAATAGAAAACAAATGGCTGGCCTCAACTGTTTGGACCATGGGAATTTGGTGTGATTAAAGCACTTTTTAATCACATAACTGTAGCAGCTGAACCGTATTTGATCACCTCTTTGGTCTCTGTTATTGGAACAAAACATATGCTGTGACCGCAGCCGATAGCATCATAATACACAGTTTAGGGTCAAAATCCACACTAAAAATAACAGTAAAATAATAGGAATGTTTTAAAGTCAAGTGACTGAATCAAGGCACTTAAAAAAGTAAACGGTGCTCACAATATTCCTGAATATCTGATACTTAAAAAATGAGATTACATGTATTTTAGCTGCACGTTTTAGTCCATTCTCTGTACAGATGATCACATAAATCTTCATCCTCTCCCAACTTATACTTGCTCTATGCCCACCAAATCATGTGCTATGAAAGTATAAAAAACATAAACAGTAGTGTCTAAGAAACAGACAAGCAATCTTTAAAAAAAAAAATTAACAAATGCCACAATGATAACACTGAACTTTTTTTCCTCCCAAGGGATAATGGAAATGTCCATGAGGTTTACTTTTTCCACCACTGGGGAAGGATAATAATAATCTTCCTCCCTGTGTATATGATAAATTAAATCGTTATCAAGGTCAAAAACCACATTTTATAGAAAAAGTGACTTACTTCTTGAGGCTAAAGGAAGCACTTTGGAAGGCTATTAGTTTAATTCCTCCAGCTAGTATGTCAGTTTTGGTGGGAGCCATTGAGTCAGAAAGAGAAACATCTGATCAAAATTGCTCTTAACAGTGGGGCTGGTAACAAGCCTGAGAAGCTTGGCAGGGAGGCCCCGGCACGTTTCTCTGGTGTTCCGGGCACCAACTATCATCCCAAAGGCTAGGAAACTACTAAAAAACAAAACTTCATTTAAAAATAACACATAAATAAAGAAGAAACAAGTTATTCTACAATCCTTCCTGATTACTCATCTGCAGACTCTGATAGAGCCAAGGAATTCAGGCCCAACTCACCATGAAGGAAATGCTAAGAGCTGGCCTCGGAGGGGCCTGATGTCCAGTCTGACTCTTTCAGCTCTAGGATGGAGAATCCTCCTGGGAATTTTAAGTTAAGTGTTACCTGTGGCCGTGTTAATTTGGGGGATTTGTTTCTACAATAAAGCTTAGTTCTGAGAGAGAAAGTAGACTTGAAATATCACCCCCAACCACATATTACAACATCATATGCATAACAGTAAATATAACCTTATTCATACTTGAGGGGTTAACTGTGTAAGGCAGGGGTCGCAAACTGGTAGCTCCCAGGCTCATCCAAATGTATTTTTGGCCCACATGTGTTTTGGATTTTTTTTTTTATTATGTTGTTTAAAAATCAGAAAGCTTCCTTTTTTAAAAAACAATCCTGACTTTTTAAAAAATTTCCAGCCCCACCCTATCCTCTTCCCTGCATAGAACTGAGCAATGTGCCCCCTGAAGATGGGTAGAGTACCCCCACCACCCACCCCTCCCCTATTTACCTCCCTGTCTTGCTTCTGCAGGCTGCTGAGTTTGCGAGCCCTGGTTTGAAATAGCACATATCTAAACAACGTGTTTCCTAACCCAAACCTCTCTCACACCCTCATGTGATTTCACCCCATGGAGTGAAATCTTCTGCCCAGCTCTTCCTTTCACACTCATCTTAAGTCCTCCTTCCTGAAATCTTCAGATTTCTCTTCGTTCACTCACATTTTCCCTTCTTTCAGCTTCAGTTTCATTTTGCAAAAAAAAAAAATCTCCGTCTCTCAGCCCACAAGCATTTCGACATGGCTCCCAAGACTGGCCAGTGGGAGTTACTGAAGCGTGTCTTACGGCAAAAAGGCTGAATCATCTCCCCAAAACATTTTCTTCAGACACTGGCTGGACAGTTAATCTTTTTTCTCAGAGCATGAACAATTTTGAGCCTTCTGGAATGAGAATATTTGCATATGTAAATCTCCAGTACCAAGTATACACCAAAAATGTATATATTGCAGATCAAGGACATGATGGAGCCCTAATAAAATACAGAATTGAGCTTAATTTAAGTGCCATGGGCAACCATCACGAACCTGGCTAATATACCATATTATTTCATTTGTACACAGTACACGTTTTGGATTACTAAACATTGATCAAAATTGATCGAAATCTCCAAGTTTTTGGTTACCATGTAACAGAGAACAACTGCTCAGCATGGCATTTAAATAAAACATTAATAGTTTAAGAATTCACAAACACAATGCCCCATTAATTAAAAAAAATAAAATTTAAAAATCTTGAGGGTGGATGAGGCTTTGGGTAATTAACCTAAAAAAAAAAAAAACTACAAGAACAGTAAATATGTTACTATATTCAAACATCAAAATGCTATTCAAAAAAGGAATCTATCAACTTAACTAGAAATATTTGGAAAATTCAGCTTTTAAAGCTTTATAATCCTCCCCTCCCAATAGCCTCGCTTTCCCCTATTCCAACTACAGGGGAAATTGTAGCTGAGTATGGAAATATTATAAATATATATTTATATAAAGATCTACTTACTCTCGAAATTTATTTAAAAAGTAATTTTAAAAAAACACTGTGCAGTTTATATCTTTGCAGGAAGTTGGTAGACTGATTCCTTTGCTAAATGTAGTACCTTACGACCTAACACTGACCTCAAAAACTAGGAATGACTTTGTGGTATTGAGGGGAAACGTCCCCAACGCAACCCCAAAGAGACAGCATAACATTTCCAACTGTTTCTCTTGCAGTCCAAGGTTGCAAAGGACTAAGAAATCTCTGCAGTTCTGATGAGAAGGATCCCCTATAAGTCATCTATTCACAACGATTTTCCTACAGTGGACAAGTCGGGCCCCTAAAAAGTTTTAAAAGTTCCCTCCAAATAGCTCAGAAATTAAACAATGGCCCAATTCATGTGACTACTTCTGTCTTCCAAGTTTTACCTTTAAAAGTCTCTGTTAAAAAAAAAAAAAGTTAAAAAACCTAAAGTGTATCACTGGGACTGGTTGTATTTTCTACTCAGTAGATGATGGTCCATTCTAAACTTCAAGTGAGTTTTATGTTGACTGGTACAATTGAGAGCTATTAGAAAACTGGGAGGACAGAGGGATTTCAGAATGGATGAGCTGCAAAATCCACTCAGCCTGGTGATGTTTATGCCCAAAGAGAAGAAAGAGCATACAGCTGACAAGGGCTGTCTCCTTCCATCTCCCCCTATCTTGCCCTCTCCCTGCTGTCTTTCTCCTGTCGACGGACTGGGAAATAACTGATCTTCAAGCACAGAGCCCAGAGATGCTGAACTCTAAGCTAAATGCACCCCAAGACCTGTGCTGAACCAATTGCTTCTCGAAGGTGGCCTTCAGGCCGCTAAAAGGCTGCTTGGGCAATCAGAGCACAATGTCCCAACCACGAAGGATCGCTGAGATTGGCTGACAGCAGGCACTGCCTCTTCACTATCTCATTAAACTCAGAAAGAAAAGGAGTTTGCTAAAAAGACTTGAAAACAAAAACGAACAAACAAAAAGGGTTTCTCTCCCTAGCCAGCAGCAAGCCCTGGCGAGACACCTTGCTAGGCAGAGTGAGCTTCATCTTTTTCGAGACTCAACATGTTTTCTGCCCTCACCAGTGCTGTCTGAAGCATTGTCACTGCCCTGAGCATGGATCACAGCACGGGCTGATGGGTGCACATCCCGGAGCCTGCCTGCAGCGCTGTTGAGCAAGTCTGCTCTTCAAGACTGCACCTCCCTTCATAGCAAATATAACTGGCTTCCCTTTCCGACGCCACACGGGCACTAGCAATTACCCCAAAATGAAAGAACTGATCAATATAATGCTGTTTGCTCTGAAACTTTCACTAACCAGCTCTTGACTGCCGCTCAACACCTGTGACCTAATTGTTCTCAATCCTGTCAAACACCCTTGATGGGACCCTTTAAAAATACCTTAATATTTATCTGAACAGTGGAAACTCTGTACCTTAGAACATGAGCCCTTGCAATAGAATTACAGTTCCAGTTGTAGAGAAAGGTTCAAATTTTTAAAAAGACAACCAGGAAACCAGGACCTACCAAGTAGTTATGTAAAAAAAAAAAAAAAAAAAATTTTAGCTTCTTTAAATTGGGGAGCAAGAGAGATCTTCTAAACAACTGGCAGAGGGAACTTTTTCTGCAGCTAGTTCTTGCTTTACTGAATCTCCCTAAAAGCTAAATCCTTCTACAGAATCATTCCACACAAACCAACATTTCGACCAACTCTCAGTTGCCAATGGTGGCTGTCTTTCCATAGCTCGTCCAGGACACTCTGGTGAGTGTGAAGATGCCATGATTATCTGGAGGGTGGAGCCGGGGTGATGTTAAGCTGCCAGATGCCACGCTCTGAATATTCCAACGCCTTCTGCAGGTCATCTTTGCCTTAAGCAGGCTTCACTGCCATCCCCGCCCCAGCTGTGGAGTGGGGCTGCAGGAGCACTGGGCCAGGTGCGGGCTCTAACAGGGTTTATGGTTCATCTTCAGGGAACCCTTGGGTGCGCTGACTCCGGGGTGGCGGGCACCTGACAAGGTAGCGGGGACCGCCATAGGCGCGGAGAAGCTGGGGCAGCCTTCGCCACGTGGACAGCAACCGCGCCGCTGTGAGTTCCCGAACCTGCTGGTCGAAAGCCGCCAGGAGGTCAACTGGGGCAGCTTCACGCAGTACCTTGGGTAGCGGGCCCACCTCGGTGGCCGCCCCTCCAGGGCCCAGGACGCAGTGGAAGAGCGTCCGGCGTCTCAGCAGGCAGTCCCTGAGGAACTGCACTAGCTCCTCCAGGCGGTCGCTCAGGTGCGCCTCGTCCCAGCCTGGTCCCGGACCCCCCTCGCGCTGCAGCACCGCCAGCACGCCGACTTGAGCACGTATGAGGAGAGGATGCGTCCCCACTGCGCGGCGGCCGTCGGGTCCAGCCCGCGGGCGCCCAGGTCTCGCAGAGCTTTAAGCAACTGCAGGCACTTGAGGTAGCAGGCACCTGGAGGGGCCCTTTCCTGCAGCCAGCTCAGCAGCTTCTGCTCCTGGCGCGCTGTGTTCACTCCCCACAGGGCATCGGCACGCAGGCCTCCCGGGAGCTCCGACAGGGGCCCGACAGGTGAGGGTGGAGGTGGTGGCGCCACCAGGAAGACGCTGTCGCCCAAATGGACGGCAGGGATGAGTCGCACGGCCATGGAAAGGCGGCAGCAGCCATAATCGGTGCGGCAGGGCAAGATGTGTAGGGTGGGCGGCTGCTCCAGACCGCCCGGGGTCAGGCTGACCCGACAACGCCCCTCCAGGCTGTAGCGCACGGTGGCCAGGGAGCGCTGCAGGTGCGCCTGGAACCAGCGAAGTACCAGCGTGGCCGAGAGGAGGCGCCGCCCGCGGACATCCACGCAGAAGCCGTCGGAGAAGGGTTTGCAGTCCCGGAGCCAGTGGCCGCCGGAAGCCCCTGGCGGCGCCTTGAGTGCACACACGAAACAGCCGTGGAAGGCTGGAGCCAGCTCGGGCTCTGCGCCCAGGCTCCGCGGCTCCAGCGCCACCAGGGGAGGGAGGCGCAGCGGCACCAGCACGTCGAAGCCGTCGGGCCGGCGGATTTTATGCTGCTCGTAGGCGCTCCCTACCTGGATGAAGTCTCCGCGGAAGGCCAAGGCCAGCGCTCCCCCGGGAATGGGGCCTGGGGACCCTCGGGCACGGCCAGCCCGCACCAACTCGCCCACGATGCGGCTCACGTGTGCCTTGCTGTGGCCCAGCACGTGCGGCGACAGGCGCACCTCGTGTTCATAGTAGCTTTCCAGCAAGATATCGAGGCTGGGCTCGGGGAAGTGTTTAGCCGAGAAGGCAGAGTGGCCCCCCATGCGGGGAGGCCCAGGCAGAAAGCGCTGCCGGAGAGCGTGGCACAGCGCAGGAGGATGTAGCCAAGGAGGAGGAGGACCGCCACCTTGAGCAGCGGGAAGCCGCCATCCGCGCCGTCGGGGGGCTCGGTTCGGGCGCCCGCGTTTCCCCGCAGAACATGGTAGAGGCACACGAGGGCGGTGCACAGGCCGGTCACCAGGGG
Source organism: Madoqua kirkii (assembly GCA_006408675.1). Classification (NCBI taxonomy): domain Eukaryota; kingdom Metazoa; phylum Chordata; class Mammalia; order Artiodactyla; family Bovidae; genus Madoqua; species Madoqua kirkii. Next base: position 39,190 of record SJYC01073325.1, read on the forward strand.
CCAGAAGACGCGCAGATTGAGTGTGTAGTGCACCGACATGCCGGGCGCCTGGGGCAGCGACGGCGGAACAGCCCAGGGCGCGAGCCCCGGCGGCGCCCCGGGCCCAGCATGCGCGCAGCGCCCGGGGAGCCCCACTGTCCCGGTCTCCTTCGCCTCTGCGGCGGCTCCCCCGTCGCCGGGCCGGGGAAAGCCGCCCTCCAGCTCGGCCTCCTCTCCCAGCTCAAGCGCTCCTTCCAGCAGCGGCCGGCCCCGCCCGCCCCGGCTCCCGGCCGCGCCCTGAGCCGACTGCGCGCGGCGTCCGGCCCGGCGGCCCTCCCCGCCCCGCGCCCCGGCGCGCCGCCCGCGGCCAGCTTCTGGTCCCGCCGCGCTCGCCGCCTACCCCGGGCTGCCCTCCCAGAGCTGCGGGGCACCCACCCGGAGGTCCCTCGCCGCTCCCCTCCGCGCTAGTTCCCGTTACTCGGCCCCAGGAGTTTCCTCTTCCGAGGGGAGGCGAGACCGCGCCAGCTAGCGGGGAGGAAATGCCGGAGTCTGGAAGCCGCGCGCCGAGCCGGCGGGCGGGGTCGGCCCCCTCCCGGGCCTCCGCCTTCAAGCGACGCGGGGCGGCGGGAGGGACTTCAGGACGCGCTGGCAGCTGGCCTCCCCGGTCCTCCCTCCCCGAAGGCACGTAGGAAGGCTCTGATTGCGGGGCGGTGGCCTGTCCACGGAGCTCTCTGGAGTTGTGTTCACACAGAGTTGCGCTGGGACGTTGAAAGGAAGGAGGGGGAGACGGCGCAGAGGAGCCGGTCGACCCCCCGCCCTCCCCCCGAAAGCCGCGGCGGCGGGGTATTGGTGGCGTGGCAGGTCCTGGAGCGGAAGCGGCCCCTCCAGTGTGCCGCCGTCCTTTATTCAAACCGATATCTACTGAATACCTACTGTGTGCCCGGCAGACCAGGGGCTGGTGAAACAGCAGTGGCGAAATAGACCGGGCTAACGATGCCCTTCCTAAAGTTTAACGGCCTTTTAAAAAGAAGAAAGCATTAAAAAAAGGAGGCGTCCCACAGCAGAAAAATGCTCTGAGAAGTAATAAAACTGTGTGAGGTTGTGACAAGGTGAGGGCTGCCCTTCGGGAGGGGGGAGGTGACGGTGGGAGACCCGGAATTGAGGAGCCAGCTTTGGAGGACCGATCACAGCCTTTACACAGGTCACACACGCTGGCTCCTCACGTCCTCCTATGAAAAGGGCACTGTTATTTTCCGCATTTTTCAGATGAGGAAACTAGGGCACAGACAGGGTTCAGCCCTTGCCCGGGGTCACACAGCTTTTAGCAGAGCTGTGCTTTGAACACGGCAGCTGGCTCCAGGGAAGCAGGACCCAGGAGGCCTTCCCTTCCTTAGAAGGGTTCTTTGTCAGGGCCTACGGTGGGCCTCCAGCCCAGGAATCCTTGTTTTGTTTCATAACAGGGAGCACTCCCTGAAGTTATCAGCATTTATTTAATTATCTGAACTTATAAGTTTTAAACAACTTATTTACACTCATTGCACCTTCTTTGTTCCCACCACCAGTAAAGGAGAGCAAGGGTAAATATATTAAAAATGTCAGAACTCAAAAGTCATCTGGGAATCAGGACTCAGAGGACGGCTCCTGACTTAAGCCCCAAGATTACTCCCAGGAAAGCCTCTCAGAGCTAAGCAGAACTGTACTCAGATACCTGTCTCCACCTCCTATTAACATTAACCATGAGATCAAAGTCTATTAAGTCAGGAGTCTTTGAGTTGCAAGTGACAGACATGCAGCTTTAAAAGCATTTATTGCCCGTTTATTGCCAGGTTAATTGAGACGTCCTTTAGTTAGTTCAGTTGCTCAGTCGTGTCTGACTCTTTGCGACCCCATGAATCACAGCACGCCAGGCCTCCCTGTTCATCACCATCTCCCAGAGTTCACTCAGACTCACGTCCATCGAGTCCGTGATACCATCCAGCCATCTCATCCTCCGTCGTCCCCTTCTCCTCCTGCCCCCAACCCCTCCCAGCATCAGAGTCTTTTCCAATGAGTCAGCTCTTCGCATGAGATGGCCAAAGTACTGGAGTTTCAGCTTCAGCATCATTCCCTCCAAAGAAATCCCAGGACTGATCTCCTTCAGAATGGACTGGTTGGATCTCCTTGCAGTCCAAGTTCTTTAAGATCCTTGAATACTTCAGTATGGCTGGATCTAGGTTTGCTCAAACCACTCCTTAGCTCTGCTTTCTTCTAAGTGGGCCACACTCTGCCAGTCTGTCTAGAAAGGCCCCTGGCTGCTCTAACCTGACCTTTTCCTCAATGCAAAGGAAAAGAAGGTTTTGGTTGCCTGAAAGTTGCAGCAAATGTCATCCTTAGGGATAACCCTGAACCCTATGCTAGAAGCGACCAAGTAAGAGAATGCAGTAGTAAAGAATCCACCTGCCAAGGAGATGCCAGAGATGCAGGTTCAGTCTTTTGGACTGGAAGACCCTCTGGAGGAGGAAATGGCAACCCACTCCAGTATTCTTGCCTGGAAACTTCCATGGACAGAGGAGCCTAGTGGGCTACAGTCCATGAGGTTGCTAGAGTCAGACACCACTGAGCGATTGTGCACACACAGAAGAGAATGCAATGATTAACCTGAACTGGGGTGGTGCCATAGACTGAAATGTGTCTCCTCAAAATTCACATGTTGAAGCCCCTTTGTCCCTAAATTAAGTTCATATTCATAGGTTTCAGGGCTAGGATGTGGACAAGCCTTTAGGGGGAGGCTAAAGCATCTGCCTGCAGTGTGGGAGACCTGGGTTCAATCCCTGGGTCAGGAAGGTGGCCTGGAGAAGGAAATGGCAATCCACTCCAGTATTCTTGCCTGGAGAATCCCATGGATGGAGGAGTTTGGTGGGCTGCAGTCCACGGGTTGCAAAGAGTTGGACACGACTGAGCGACTTCACTTCGCCATCAGTAAATGATGTACTGTATTACTCTGTGTGTGTGTGTGTGTGTGTGTGTGTGTGAAGTCACATGGTCGTGTCCAACTCCTTGTGACCCTATAGACTGTAGCCTGCCAGGCTCCTCAGTCCATGGGATTTAACTGGCAAGAATACTGGAGTGCGTTGCCATTTCCTCCTCCAGGGCATCTTCCCATATACAGAGATTGAACCCATGTCTCTCTCGTCTCCTGCCTTGTAGGATATTACCATTACTATCATCTTTTCTGCCTATAATCAGTTTCCGTAGCTCATTTCCTCCAGAGAGTTCAAGGTACAGACTTCGGAAATTTGTCCTTGGAAAAATCTACTGTATGTTTCAGATCAAGTACAAATTCATTTTTTCCTAAATTTATTACCCAACATACAGTGTGTCAGGGAGAGGGGGATGTGGGCTGTCTACTTAAGGACTAAAATGCCACATGGTGTGGGTAGATTCAAAAAACTGCCACTGTGTCATCAACTTTTGACCATTATTTCATTGAAAATCCTTAATGGTTAATATTTGACAAAGGCTTCTCTTGGGTTGTTTTTTTTTTAATGCTCAGCAAATATATATACACAGCCCTCCCAACATTTCTGATTCCCCAGAGGTATGTCCTGTGAAGAAAGAATGGCAGTGACTCATTTCCCAGGGAGGGCCCAGGGAAGGCGCCTGGAGCGGGGAGGAGGGTGATACCCGATCAGGCTTTGGTGGATAGGAAAGGACAGTGTGTTTGATAATATCTGGTGTTTCTGCTGCATACATTTTCATTGCATAATTAATTGGCCTTCAGGCTATGTTGCTGTAAAAGATAAATCAGTGAAAAATAAAAAAGGGGCATTAAAAAGGAAATAATGAAACATGAGAAATAAATAACAAAATTTAAAAGACTGGCAAAATACATATGTATTTGAATACATTTAAAATATGTATCAATTTATGGTTAATACTTCACAGATAATGATTCTATTTTATAGATTGTACCTAAAATCACTGCAGATGGTGACTACAGCCATGAAATTAAATGACGCTTGCTCCTTGGAAGAAAAGTTATGACCAACCTAGACAGCATATTAAAAAGTAGACACATTACTTTGCCAACAAAGGTCCATCTAGTCAAAGCTATGGTTTTTCCAGTAGTCATGTATGGATGTGAGAGTTGGACTATAAAGAAAGCTGAACACCGAAGAATTGATGCTTTTGAATTGTGGTGTTGAAGACTCTTAAGAGTCCCTTGGACTGCAAGGAGATCAACCCAGTCAGTCCTAAAGGGAATCAATTTGAATACTCATTGGAAGAACTGCCGCTGAAGCTAAAACTTTGGCCACCTGATGTGAAGAACTGACTCATTTGAAAAGAGCCTGATGCTGGGAAAGATTGAAGGCGGGAGGGGAAAGGAATGACAGAGGATGAGATGGTCGGATGGCATCACTGACTCAATGAACCTGAGTTTGAGTGAACTCCAGGAGCTGGTGATGGACAGGGAGGCCTGGCGTGCTGCAGTCCATGGGGTTGTAGACTCGGCCGCGACTAAGCGACTGAACTGAGCTGAAGCGCTTGTCCTCCAAGTCTGTTGTTCTTAGTATTGTAAAGGTTTCTTTTGCTTTTGTCTCACCTGCCTGTTCAGCTTTGCTTTTTCCCTAAAATTTCTTTTGTCTTTAAGAGAGGCATCAGCTTCCAAATACTAGGATGTAGCTTTTTGTGTGAGTTTGTGTCGTGTTGGGAAAGCTGTTTGTTCTTGGCAGGTTGTCACATGTCCGCTGATAGTCGTTCCAAAGTTCTGCAGAAGGTGTGGGTTCAACTCTGTACCTTCAAATCACCAGAGGATCCGCAGATTGACCTGTTATCATGTTCTAAGTCGTGTCCGACTCTTGAGACCCCCATGGACTGTAGCCTGCCAGGCTTCTCTGTCCATGGGATTTCCCAGACAAGATTATTAGAGTGGGTTACCATTTCCTTCTCCAGGGGATCATCCCAACCCAGGGATCGAACCTGGGTCTCCTACATTGCAGGCCAAGTCTTTACCAACTGAGCCATACAATATGTGCTCTGACTTAGTCTCTTACTTCACACTTGCAGTAAATTTTATCACCATATTTTCTATCAAGTCCATATACGTAGTTGTCATCATCCTCTATTTTAAGACCGCCACGCCTGCTTGTGACTGTACAAATCATGAGGGCTGAGATTGACGGGATGGAAGAAGGACAGTCCTATGTGAATGGAGAAATGAAACCAAACTGTCAACCAATGGAAAGCCAACAGTCAAACCCAACTGTCAACCAGTTATTTTATCTTCTACAGCAAAATTGCCTCATGACCAATTAATTTTGCACTGAAAATACTTGTGGAAAGGATGTCTATGGAAAGATGCTTGAGGTATGAATGCCCACAGCCCTTTGATAAATACCACGTGCCTCCTGGACTCGGCTCTTGCCCTGTGGTTTCTGCAGAGAAGCTCAGAACCAGCCCAGCTATCAATGCCATTTCACGTATGGGCAGAGCAAGGCAGAGACGGATCAGAAAGTCACACCACTGGCAAGGCTGACTCTGGAGCTGGACTCTGAACCCCTCTGCTTCACTCCCTTTCACATTGTAAAAGGTTTTACAGGCACACGTTTTATGACACTTTGCTTTACTTTGTCTCATGGATATTGTAGTTTTTTTTTTTTTTTAACAAATTGAATGTTTGTGGTCACCCTGTGAGCAAGTTTATCGGCTCCGTTTTTTTTTTACCAGCATTTCCTCACTTGGTATCTGTCACATGTTGGTAATTATCATAATATCTCAAGCTGTATTATTACTATTATATTTGTTATGGTGATTTGTGATCCGTTAACTTTGATGTTACTCCTTTGACTCACTGAAGGCTAGGATGATGATCAGCAATAAAGTATTTTTAAGTTACGGTGTGTACATTGTTTATTTAGACATAATGTCACCGCATATTTAATAGGCTACAGTATAGTGTGAGCATAAATTTTATGTGCACTGGGAAGGCAAAAATAGTTTTGTGACTCACTTTATTGTGATATTTGCTTTATTGCAGTGGGCTGGAACTGAACCTGCAATATCTCTCGGGTGTGTCTGTGTAGCACAGAGGGCACATTCTGGGAAGGTAGGTTAATTTATGTTGTCTTCAGTTGCCAAGTGCTGACCAGGTTCTGCTGTGTGGCTTAGAAACCTTTTCTGGAAGTGGAGCTCAGAGCCCTTTCCTGCAACTTTTTGTTATTCTCAGAGTATCTGTGATAAATGATCTGGTGTTGTTTTTCTAAAGCTCTCCTGTGGGTTCTCCTGTGTACTACTAGACAGCTCATGGCATGCAGCTCAGAACACCCACACGAATCTGTCGTCTCTTCAGAGAGACACACCCATCAATCACTTTGGTGAACATCACAGCAAAATCAAGTTGATGCAAATGTGTCTGAACACTTACTCTCAAGTGACTGGGCCAGGCTGTAAAATGGGGGCCTAACACCCAGCTTTGCCAACAGTGTCCCCCAGTACTTGATGGTAACCCAGGGACCCAAACCTATCTTCTCTCTTGGGGAGTCTGAATGGGACACAGAAGCCGTGAGGAAGCAGAGTTCAGAATTAAGCTGAAGCCATGTATAAGTGGGCTTTCCTGTGGCTCAGCTGGTAAAGAATCCGCCTGCAATATGGGAGACTTGGGTTTTCAAAGTATTGGAGTTTCAGCTTCAGCATCAGTCCTTCCAGTGAATATTCAGGACTGATGGACTGGTTGGATCTCCTTGGGAGGAAAAAGGAAGACAGTTGAAGGGATGGCTCCTTCCCATCTCCTGCCCCTCTTCTGTGAGAGTGTGCCCACAGGGCACTAACTGGCCACACTCCCCCACTGGCTGATAGAGCGGCCAGGGTCCCCGCGGGTTGGCAAGGACATGTTACAACCTCACAAACTGGAAGTCTGAAGGTGGAATGGCTCTAGGCTCACGTAATTTACTGACTGAATCATACCATTGGATTCCTTCTAGCTACAGACTAGCTCTCCTCCTGGTTACAAAATAACTGGCACAGATCCAAGCATCATACCCAGACACAGTAGCATCCATCAAAAGATGGACCTAACACCCTGCCTGGTACTTTATAGAGGTGGCCATCTCCCTTGGATCTCTATTTTAGAACAAGGAAAATTTCACAGAAATCCCCCAGCAGAACTTTCGGCAATTTTCATGGTCTAGAATTGCATCTTGTCCAGGCCAAGAATTACATCTTGTCCAGGCCCATTGCCCTGATTGGTTTATATTAACAAGGATTTACCTCTGAGTTAGGGGTACAGTCACCTGTGTTAAGAGTTCATACTTGAATACATTTGGGGCTCTCTTAATGAGGAAGAAGGGGACTGGGTGCTAGATCAATGTATTAGAATGTAAGTTCTGCTGTTGTTACAGAAAAACCTGAAATGACCGTGCCTGAAGCAAAACAGCAGTTTGTCTCTCCTGAAACAGTCATGGGGTTGGGAGCTGGAGTGCCTCCATCTCACTGACCCACCACACCCAGGTGCTACCCTGACTGCTCTGTGAACCCCCACCTGCATTCCGGCCCACAGGGGAGCAGAAGGACAAAGAGAGGGCATGCTCTTCCTTTTAAGAGCATGACATAAAATTGCACATGCTGCATCTGCACATTACCTTGGCCAGGACTTAGACACATGTGTGATATTGTGACTTAGAAATATATTTTGGGCTTCATCTCTGTTCCTGGCACAGAGCTCCTAAAACCCTTGGAATATACCAAGTGATGGAAGAGGCAAAGGTGTCCTGTGTTGTTAGCAAGGTGACTTTTAGAAGCACCTGAGTATGGGGGCTCTTTGCCAGAACCAACCACCTGGTTAGAGCGTTGGAACGTTCAGTCTCACCCCCCTGACCTCCATGGAGAGGAGGGGGCTGGAGACTGAGCTCAACCCCTAGTGGCCAATGATTCAATCAGTTCCTTGGAATATACCAAGTGATGGAAGAGGCAAAGGTGTCCTGTGTTGTTAGCAAGGTGACTTTTAGAAGCACCTGAGTATGGGGGCTCTTTGCCAGAACCAACCACCTGGTTAGAGCGTTGGAACGTTCAGTCTCACCCCCCTGACCTCCATGGAGAGGAGGGGGCTGGAGACTGAGCTCAACCCCTAGTGGCCAATGATTCAATCAGTTGTGCCCATGTAATAGTTCAGTTCAGTTCGGTTGCTCAGTCGTGTCTGACTCTTTGCAGCCCCATGGACTGCAGCACGCCAGGTCTCCCTGTCCATCACCAACTCCCAGAGCTTACTCAAACTCATGTCCATTGAGTTGGTGATGACATCCAACCATCTCATCCTCTGTCGTCCCCTTCTTCTCCCACCTTCAGTCTTTCCCAGCACCAGGGCCTATATAATCAGGTCTCCATAAAAACTCAAAAGAATGAGGTTTAGAGTTTCCAGCTGAGGAACACATGGAGGTGCAGAGAGCTTGGTGTGTTGGGAGAGGGCATGGGAGCTCTGGCCCACACACCCTGCCCTGTGTGTCCCTTCCATCTGGCTGTCCCAGAGTTACAGCCTTTTAAATAAGGCGCTTCTGGTGAGTTAAAACTTTCTCTGAGTTCCATGAATTGCTCTAGGAAGCTGACCAAACCCAAAATGGGGATGGGAGTTGTTGGAACATTCGATCTATAGCCAGTCAGTCAGAAGCACAGGTGATAACTGGTATCTGATGGGGGAGAGGCAGGGGCAAACGGAGTCCTTAACCTGTGGGATCCAACACTATCTCCAGGCAGATGTCAGAACTGAGTTGAACTGTAGGAGATCCAACTGGTGTCTGAAAATTTCTTACAAGTGTGGGGGTGAGGGAACCCCTCCACACATTGAAATTGGTCCAGGAAATTCGCTGGTGGTCCAGTGGCTAAGACTCCAAGCTTCCAATGCAGGGGACCCAGGTTCGATCCCTGGTCAGGGAACTAGATCCTGCATGCCGTAACTAAGACCTGGGCAGCCAAATAAATATTTTTTAAACAATAAATTAGTCCCAGAATTGTATGTGGCTACATATAGCAGCAGAGGAGGCTGGAAAATGTTGTCGTTATCATAGATAGCAAGCATCTTGCTAAAAATAAATGTTTCATTACTATGGAAAAGATAGAGAATAAATGCTGCAAAACAGTCATCAGACTTTGCTATAGTAGGCAAGCAACAGTATCTGATCAATGGGCTTCATCCTAATTGTGATTCACTATTTGTGTGATTACTCATGAAATGTTTATATTTCTAAATATATATCCTGAGGTTTTATTTGTGAGCAGGTACCACATCTGTCCAGTGCCCTGCTCAGTACTGACACTGAAAACAAGTCAGTCTATTTCAGAAGTGCAGGAAAGGAATTCCATACTGATAAAGAGCTTTTCACCAGAAAATGTTCTTTCCCATTTTCAAAGCCTCTGTTGATGTAAGAGTCGTGAATAATGAAACCAACCTCTGTCAACGGGACGCTTCCGTCTTGCAGAGATGAAGGGCTAGGAGAGAGCTACTGAGTCTGTAACACAATTTGGTGCCAATAAAATGGTGCAATATTAAATTCAAGGCCGTGGGATTTACACTATAAATCCCACCCAATTACAGCAAGCAACCAACCCCCACCTGCCACAGTTCCTCTAGCCTGAGTCATTTTACGAACACAGACTTCCCTGGACATTGCCTGGTGATGTCATGCAGAAAATTTTGACAGTCGTTACATTTCTGGCTGGAGGACCAAGGAGGCCAAGGAGATTCAGAGCTGAGTGGAACATAAAATGACTGAGTTCAACAGGCACAAAGTCAATTGTCTATAAAGTTAATGAGTTGGCTGCGGGCCTCTCGTCCCTGCTGCCTGCTCGCAGGGCGGTGATGAGGGTCAGCCTGTCCTGCGAGTTCACCCTTCAGCAAGGGATGTTCTCATTAGGACTTTGCATGATTTAACCCCATTCAGCCTCCACCACACAGAACAACCTGATGAGAGATGGTCTATTTTTACTCACGTCCCTGGGGAAACTGAGGCCTAGCCATAGGATACATACTTTGCCCAAGGTCATAGAGCTAGAAAGAGATGAAATTCAAACCCACGCTTCCTGAGCTGGTATTTTTGCCCACCCTCTCACCCCCTATATGCAAACTGCCTCTTGTTTTCAAATAGGCATGTCTTCCTGGGTCTGGGGCAACAGAACAAAATAAGACATATGAAGGGAATTTTTCATAAAGCTCAATTCACAGGAGAGTCTTGGCTCACAGGGTAGGTACATTTGAAAATCAGCACATGGCAAAAGAAAGTCAAATTTAGTTCAAGGTAGATCGGCATAGGGGCTTGGATCACACTTGCATCCAAATTCATTAAGTGATCCTCTTCAAGTTTGGGCATTTCGCTGTATCTAAATTTTGCCTCCAAGAAATCACACACACACACATTAGATTCTAGTAACTGATACACATGCTGACGTGTGCTGCCTCAGCAATTGCCTTTGAAATATAACAAAAATAAGATGGGGACCTCCCTGGCCGTCCAGTGGTTGAGACTCCGAGCCTCCAATGCAGGGGGCACAGCTTTGGTTCCTGACTGGGGGACTAAGGTCCCCCATGCTGTGTGGTACAGCCCCTATTTTTTTTTTTCAAAATGCTGAAAAAAATAAGATAGATGGAGAGAGGGATGGAGGAATACACAAATGTGAGAAAGCTGTCAAGCTAAACAGTAATGGTGGAACAGACGAAGTGTTCTTTGTACAGTTCTTTCAATTTCTCTGTATATTTGAAGATGTTTTTAATATAATGTTGAGAGAGAAAAGGAATATTTGAAAATCTATTAGGAGGTTGCTGTTGCGGAAACTGATACTCTGTCCCCCGTTGGGCATCACAGCCAGAGTTTTCTCCAGCATTAAAGACCAAATTTTAGTGGTTGAGCACCTGATGAAGTGGTTGGTTTGAGTTTATGGGCCAAGTTGTGGCAATTATATGTATCTCTGGGCACTCAGCTTGAAGTAAAGTGATGAACAGGACAGTCCATGCTATTTAAAGAACTTTCTGCCACACCCTGAAACATTTTTGCATAGCTGTGAACTAAAATTCATATTGTACTGCAAGACAAGAAAATTTTAAACATAAAAAAGTTTTCTCTGCCCTTTGCCCTCCTCTCTGCCTGCACTGTATGTTGTATATCTGCGTTATTCATCGACCAAACCTCCCCATTGGCAGAAACACCTACTCAGTTCTAAAGAGCAGTAGTCTCCCAACATCCAAAGGACAACTCCTGAGGAGATAACTTCCCTTCTTGAACTTCTAAGGCGCCATGAGGACCCAAGGCCCACTACTGAACTGCTAAATTGTGAAACTTATTATCATTGGCAGCACATCCCTCTGTCTCAAAAACCTTTATAACCATGCATGACCTCCAACCAAGAGAACAATTCTTGGAGGTTTCTGAGAGGCTGTTCCCAGGTTCTAATCCTCAGTTTGGCTCAAATAAAACTTTCCATTTCTTTTATTTTTTCCATTTTATTGTCTTTATTTATTTATTTTTAATTAAAAAAAAATTAAAATACCAGACGCCTTAAAAAATTAATAAATAAAAATTAAAGAAGAAAATGATTCTGAATTGAGTGTTTGCAGTACAACAGTCTCAGGCTTTTCCTTTAATATAGGTGCCGAGAATTTACCCCAGACTTAGTGAATCAGAATCTCAAAAAAAAGGGCCTGCAAAACTGTTTTTTAAATGTGCCTTAACTGAATCGAATGTGCTTCCCTGATAAGAACTATTTCCTTTGATAAGAATTCTTAATTTATAAGCAGAGCCTCAGTCTGTACTATTCTTTAAGGATAGTATCCTCAACTTCATATTTGCTACTCAATTCCACTTCAGTAGCACTTTTACCACAGCTTTTTTTTTTTAATTCAAATTTATTTATTTTAATTGGAGTCTAATTATTTTGCAATATTGTATTGGTTTTGCCATACATCAACATGAATCTGCCATAGGTGTACACGTGTTCCCCATCCTGAACCCCTCTCCCACCTCCCTCCCCGTAGCATCCCTCTGGGTCATACAGTGCACCAGCTCCAAGCATCCTGTAACATGCATCGAACCTGAACTGGTGTGTTGACATTTCTTGTTCTGGTTTTGACTGGAGTAGGAGCACTTTAGAGAAGGCAATGGCACCCCATTCTAGTACTCTTGCCTGGAAAATCTCATGGATGGAGGAGCCTGCTAGGCTGCAGTCCATGGGGTCGAGAAGAGTTGGACACGACTGAGCGACTTCACTTTCACTTTTCACTGTCATGCATTGGAGAAGGAAATGGCAACCCACTCCAGTGTTCTTGCCTGGAGGATCCGGGATGGGGTAACCTGGTGGGCTGCCGTCTGTGGGGTTACACAGAATCGGACATGACGAAGAGAGTTAGCAGCAGCAGCAGCAGCAGGAGTACTTTCAAAGAGACAACTACAATCCTTAATTATATGGTCTGTTGCTTAATCATGTCACTTAGTAGTACGGCACTTACTCACTAAGTATTCCTGGATGAATTAACATTCTCTAAATTTCCAGAAGTAATTACAAACATATCTAAAGCACCTACTATGTAGCAAGGACACAGTAGGACTGACTGAGATAAGATGTGGGAAAGTCTTTTGTAAAATGTAAATGCATCATAGTTTCCAAATATTGTAACAGACTACCAAGTATGCATCTTATGGGATGGGGTAACCTGGTGGGCTGCCGTCTGTGGGGTTACACAGAATCGGACATGACGAAGAGAGTTAGCAGCAGCAGCAGCAGCAGGAGTACTTTCAAAGAGACAACTACAATCCTTAATTATATGGTCTGTTGCTTAATCATGTCACTTAGTAGTACGGCACTTACTCACTAAGTATTCCTGGATGAATTAACATTCTCTAAATTTCCAGAAGTAATTACAAACATATCTAAAGCACCTACTATGTAGCAAGGACACAGTAGGACTGACTGAGATAAGATGTGGGAAAGTCTTTTGTAAAATGTAAATGCATCATAGTTTCCAAATATTGTAACAGACTACCAAGTATGCATCTTAATTTCATTAAAAACTCAATAGGCTGAATTCACACTTTTACATCAATGTAAATATATTTAATGGCCCCATGAAAAGAGACCTCTAAATTAATTAGTTTTCTTAATTCCTCACATCAACAGCCTGCTAGCTCACATCTTCCTTAGTCTGTATTCTGTGTGGAGGTGATAGGAGAGGTGTGCACAGAGGCCCATTTCAAAGACAGTGTTCATGTTGTGATCTATTCATGAAAAAAGAAAGCAAAGCGACTTCCTTACCTCATGCACAGCATCTCACACATAGCCTATCTCTTCTCTCTGTAAACCAGATTGCATTTTGAAGGCACTATTGTTCCAACCTTCTGTTCAGAAAAAATGTCTTCAATTTCTGTTTTGAAAAAATAGTTTTCTACGACAGAGAAAATGCACCTAACAGGGTCTGTTTGCTCCGCTGTTAACAATGAGAATGACAGCTTTTGTGATGAGAATACTGTTGGTGCCTGCAGCTTTTGCGTCTCTCACCCTCCCCTGGGCTGCAGAGTGCCTTGGCTTTGTTTTCAGTGACTTGCTCTACAGTACCAGCCTTCTTTCCCCATGTGCTAATGATTCTATAACCTCTACTTAAAATTCACAAACTCTGCTTCTCAACACATTCCAATTTGAATCATTACTGCCTAACCTTATTATTTAGACTGCTGGTCTGAGTAACCATATTGTTCCTGGAAAATAAAAATTTCTGACCACAATTCTTTTAGTTATACTGAAACCCAGTTTCCAACATGAAATGGAGGATTTCCCAAACTAGCAAACAGTTCTTGCACACCAACAAAGTATCCAAGAATTCAACTCCATTCTGATACTGTCTACTTGGGGAAAGCATCAGATTTCACAGGTTAAAGGCTCATTCCACATGATTCCCTCATCCTCCTCACTCACAAACTTCAAACTGTTATAAAAGGATGTAACTCTGGAACAGCCAAATGGAAGAGATGCCTAGGGCAAGGTACTGGGAAGGGGCAAACAACTTCATGTCCTCCTCCAATACACCACTTGCCCTACCTCTCACTAGCCCAGAAGCTCTTTGACCCCTGTCTTTTTGAGTTTTTTATAGAGGCTTTATTATAGAGTTATGGTTCATTGAATCTTTGGCTGTTAGCAACTGATTCCACCTCCAGCCTCTATTCAATCCCTGAGTTGGGAAGATCCCCTGGAGAAGGATATGGCAACCCATTCCAGTATTCTAGCCTGGAAGATCCCATGGACAGAGGAGCCTCGTGGGCTACAGTCCAGGAGGTCGCAAAAGAGTCAGACACGACTTAGCAACTAAACCACAACAACCAGACCCTTTCCCTCCCTGGAGGTCAGGGGTGGGACTGAGTATTACAAGTCGCTTGGTTCTCCAGGTGACTAGCCTCCATTAGGTATGATTAAAAAAAAAAAAAAAGTCACCACACACAAAAATAAACTCAAAATGGATTAAAGATCTAAACATAAGACCAGAAACTATAAAACTCCTTGAGGAGAACATAGGCAAAACACTCTATGACATAAATCACAGCAGGATCCTCTATGATTCACCTCCCAGAATACTGGAAATAAAAGCAAAAATAAACAAATGGGATCTAATTAAAATTAAAAGCTTCTTCACAGCAAAGGAAACTATAAGTAAGGTGAAAAGACAGCCTTCTGAAGGGAGAAAACAATAGCAAATAAAGCAACTGACAAACAACTAATCTCAAAAATATACAAGCAACTTATGCAGCTCAACTCCAGTTAAATAAATGACCCAATCAAAAAATGGGCCAAAAACTAAATAGGCACTTCTCCAAAGAAGACATATGGATGACTAACAAAGACATGAAAAGATGCTCAACATCACTCATTATCAGAGAAATGCAAATCAAGACCACAACGAGGTACCATTTCACACCAGTCAGAATGGCTGCAATACAAAAGTCTACAAGCAATAAATGCTGGAGAGGGTTTAGAGAAAAGGGAACCCTCTTACACTGTTGGTGAGAATGCAAACTAGTACAGCCACTATGGAGAACAGTGTGGAGATTCCTTTAGAAATTGCAAATAGAACTGCCTTATGACCCAGCAATCCCACTGCTGGGCATACACACCGAGGAAACCAGAATTGAAAGAGATGTATATACCCCAATGTTCATTGCAGCACTGTTTATAATAGCCAGGACATGGAAGCAACCTAGATGTCCATCAGCAGATGAATGGATAAGAAAGCGGTGGTACATACTCATAGTGGAGTATTACTCAGCCATTAAAAAGAATAAATTTGAATCAGTTCTAATGAGATGGATGAAACTGGAGCCGATTATACAGAGTGAAGTAAGCCAGAAAGTAAAACACCAATACAATATACTGACACATATATATGGAATTTAGAAAGATGGTAATGATGACCCTGTATGTGAGACAGCAGAAGAGACATAGAGGTATAGAACGGACTTTTGGCTTCTGAGGGAGAGGGAGAGGATGGGATGATTTGGGAGAATGGCATTGAAACATGTATACTATCATGTAAGAAATGAAGCGCCAGCCTATATTCAATACAGGATACAGGATACTTGGGGCTAGTGCATGGGGATGATCCAGAGAGGTGATATGGGATGGGAGGTGGGAGGGGGATTCAGGATTGGGAGCTCGTATACACCCGTGGTGGATTCATGTCAATGTATAGCAAAACCAATACAGAAGAAAAAAATAAAATAAATTCCTCTGGAAAAAAAAGTCAGATTTTTAATGTAACAGAAGAATTACTACTTTATAACTGTCCACATTGAAACTGAAGTCGCTCAGTCGTGTCCGACTCTTTGAGATCCCATGGTCTATATCCTACCAGGCTCCTCTGTCCATGGAAATTTCCAGGCAAGAGTACTGGAGTGGGTTGTTATTTCCTTCTCCAGGGAATCTTCTCAATGCAGGGTTTGAACCCAGGTCTCCCACACTGCAGGCAGATGCTTAGGAGACTCCAGGGTTTGGGAAGCTGTGAGTCAAGAACTGTGGACAAAGAGCATATGAGAAATGTATTTTGCTCATCTGAATGCTCAAGTATACGTTTATTGTAACAAAATCACAATAATGTATTCCATTATCTTCAAATATATTTGTTGTTGTTCAGTTACTCAGTCATGTCTGACTCTTTGTGACCCTGTGGACTGCAGCATGACAGGCTTCCCTGTCCTTCACTATCTCCCAGAGGTTGCTGAAACTCATGCCCATTGAGTCAGTGATGCCATCCAACCATCTCATCTTCCGTCATCCCGTTCTCAAACTTTCTTAGCATCAGGATCTTTTCAAGTGAGTTGGCTCTTTGTATCATGTGGCCAAAGTATCATGTCTGACTCTTTGTGACCCTGTGGACTGCAGCATGACAGGCTTCCCTGTCCTTCACTATCTCCCAGAGGTTGCTGAAACTCATGCCCATTGAGTCAGTGATGCCATCCAACCATCTCATCTTCCGTCATCCCGTTCTCAAACTTTCTTAGCATCAGGATCTTTTCAAGTGAGTTGGCTCTTTGTATCATGTGGCCAAAGTATTGGAGCTAAGCTTCAGCTTCAGTCCTTCCAATGAATATTCAAGGTTGATTTCCATTATGATTGACTGTTTGGATCTCCTTGCAGTCCAAGGGACTCTCAAGAGTTTTCTCCAACACCACATTTCAAAAGAATCAATTATTTGGTTCTCAGCCTTCTTTATGGTTCAACTCTCACATCCATACATGACTACTGGAAAAAATAGCTTTGACTATACAGACCTTAGCTGGCAAACTAATATCTCTGCTTTTTAATACACTATTTACATTTGTCATAGCTTTTCTTCCAAGGAGCAAGCGTCTTTTAATTCCATGGCTACAGTCACCATCTGCAGTGATTTTGAAACCCAAGAAAAGAAAGTCTGTCACTGATTCCATTGTTTCCACATCTATTTGCCATGAAGTGATGTGACCAGGTGCCATGATTTTAGTTTTTTGAATGTTGAGTTAGTTTTCACAGTCTCCTCTTTCACTTTCATCAAGAGGCTCTTTAGTTTCTCTCTGCTTTCTGTGACAAGGGCAATGTTATCTGCATATCTGAGGTTATTATATTTCTCCAGCAATCTTGATTCTAGCTTGTGCTTCATCTAGCCTGCCATTTCACATGATGTACTCTGTATATAAGTTAAATAAGCAGGGTGACAATATACAGCCTTGATGGACTCCTTTCCCAATTTGGAACCAGTCCATTTTTTCATGTCTGGTTCTAACTGTTGCTTCCTGACCTGTATACAAGTTTCTCTGGAGGCAGCTAAGGTGGTCTAGTATTCCCTTCCCTTTAAGACTTTTCCATGGTTTGTTGTGAATCACACAGTCAAAGGCTTTAGTGTTGTCAATGAAGCAGAAGTAGATGTTTTTCTGGATTTCTCTTGCTTTTTCTCTGATCCAGCTGGTGTTGGCAATGTGCTCTCTGGTTCCTCTGCCTTTTCTAAATCCAGCTTGAACATCTGAAATTTCTTGGTTCATGTACTTTTGAAGTCTCACTTGGAAAATTTTGAGCATTGCTTTGCTAGCATGTGAAATGAGTACAATTGTGCAAATGTGTAGATTTTTTGCTATTGACCTTCTTTGGTATTGGAATGAAAAATGATGTTTTCCAGTTCTGTGGTCATTGCTGAGTTTTCCAAATTTGCTGGCATATTGAGTGCAGTACTTTAACAGCATCACCTTTTAGGATTTGGAATAGCTCAGCTGGAATTCCATTACCTCCACTAGCTTTGTTCATAGTGATGCTTCCTATAGCCCTCCTTCATCCTCCAACCTTCACCTGGTTCTAGGTGAGTGATCACACTGTCAGGAATATCCAGGTCTTTAAGAGGTTTTTTGTATATTTCTTCTATGTATTCTTGCCACCTCTTCTTAATATCTTCTGCTTCTGTTGGGTCCATACCGTTTCTCTTTATTGTACCCATCTTTGCATGAAATGTTCCCTTGGTATCTCTAATTTTCTTGAAGAGATTTCTAGTCTTTCCCATTCTATTGTTTTTTGTCTATTTATTTGCACTGATCACTAAGAAAGTCTTTCTTATCTCTCTTTGCTCTCCTTTGGAACTCTGCATTCAGATGAATATATCTTTTCTTTTCTCCTTTGCCCTTAGCTTCTCTTTTCTCAGCTTTTTGAAAGGCCTCGTCAGGCAGCCATTTTGATTTTTTACATTTCTTCTTCTTGAGGATGGTATTGATCCCTGCTTCCTGTACAATGTCATGAACCTCCATCCATAGTTCTTCAGGCACTCTGTCTATCAGATCTACTGCCTTAAATCTATTTGTCACTTCCACTGTATAGTCATAAGGGATTTGATTTAGGTTAAAAATTAGATTTAAATCCCCAAATATATAATCAATAACAATTGGCCCTCCCATTCTTGTCCTAATTTTGTAAGTGAAGAAGGACTGACAGTAATTCATATCTATACACACGTCATATTCGAGTGAAAACGTAATCAAAACAGAACAAAGTAATATATATATCATTTGATTTGTCTATGTATACTCACTCATATACTATAATTACCAGGAAGGAATTGAAGCAGCTGTTTCAGAAAATATAATTATGGAGAACTTGTTGCTTGCCTGATGCTATGGGGGATTCAGTGGACCTAGTCTAGCTTTTGAAGAAAAAAACACTTGTCAGTGTTAACACTTAGGGTGGAATAAAGGTTGTAAAAGAAACATGGCAAAGTGTTAAATGTTCAGTTGCTTTGTTCTTGGAGGTGGCAGTCTGTCAGGAAAAGAGGAGCACTGCTTCCGAGAGCTCAGATGTCCCATTATTAGCCTCATCCACCCTGGTGGATGGATGTGAGAGTTGGACTGTAAGGAAGGCTGAGCACCAAAGAACTGATGCTTTTGAACTATGGTGTTGGATAAGACTCTTGAGAGTCCCTTGGACTGCAAGGAGATCCAACCAGTCCATTCTGAAGGAGATCAGCCCTGGGATTTCTTTGGAAGGAATGATGCTAAAACTGAAACGCCAGTACTTTGGCCACCTCATGCGAAGAGTTCACTCATTGGAAAAGACTCTGATGCTGGGAGGGATTGTGGGGCAGGAGGAGAAGGGGACAACAGAGGATGAGATGGCTGGATGGCATCACTGATTCGATGGACATGAGTCTGGGTGAACTCCGGGAGTTGGTGATGGACAGGGAGGCCTGGTGTGCTGCGATTCATGGGGTCGCAAAGAGTCAGACACGACTGAGCAACTGAACTGAACTGAACCCTGGTGCAGTCTGGGCAGGAAGGAAACCCTGGGAGGGTCTAGACATTTTTCTCTTTCCATTTGGAAAGTGCTAAGACTTTTCTTCGTTAACAAGCACTCCCCTTTTACCACCCTAATGCCTCAATATCTTTTTCTATGAGCCCCTTTTTTCCTCCCTGTTTACATTAGTCTGGATATACCTACCAGAATCTCTTCCTTGGGCAATACACAAGAATCTCTTTCCTCCCTTGTTTCTCTGCCTGTAGGATGGTCATTGAACCTCTTTTTCCCAGAGCAGCCAAGCGACCTTTCTAAAGCTCATACCCAAACAAATCTGCCATTCCTGTTTTTATAAACCTTCAGTGGTTCTCCATGACATGTGATGAAATCCAAATCCCAGCATGGCAATAGAGCACTCTGAGGTTTGTCTCTGTCTGTTCATTTGCTTTATCCTTTACCCTGGCTTATCTCTCATCCTGCCTCCAGCCACACTGAGTATAATAGAGTTCTAGGAATAGTTGTGGCAAGTTCATAGACTCTGCTAGTTAATTTGTGCTTCCTTTCTTAGAGGAGGATCCATCAAGCCTCTGGAATTTGAATGCAGACTCTGATGCTTATAGACCATCAGTGAGGCTTTCAGCCTAAAGAGTCTCCTAAAATGCAAACAATGAGTTGTGGAATCCTTGGTAAGACTGGAGATACTATGTCCTGTTGCAGAGGTTTATACTTAGTAGGAGTGCAGGATTATCACCTGCTGCTGACCTTTCAAAGCTCCTTTCTAAGCATCGCTTCTTAAGTTGGGCTTATTTCTACCTGTGTGTACAATGCTTTTGTTCTTTTGAAATGCATCTTTAACAATGTGTGATGCTTGTATACATGTTAGTCTAACCCCTAAATTCCATAAAAGCAAGAGTCCTGTTTTATTGATTTCTTTAGGCCAAACCCCAGCCAAAATTCCTTGCACATAATTGACATTCACAGTACATGTTGGACTTCCCTGGTGGTTCACAGTAAAGAATCTACCTGCAGTGCAGCAGACCCAGCTTCGATCCTTGGATCTGGAAGATCCATGGAGAAGAAAATGGTAACCCACCTTGGTATTCTTGCCTGGAGAATTCCATGGACAGAGGAGCCTAGTGGGATACAGTCCATGGGGCTGCAGAGTGAGATACAACTGAGTGGCTAACACTTTCACAGTATATCTGTATTGGTCAAATGAATGAAACATTGGTGCCAGACTTTTGTAAAAGTTTCTTTTGATATTGGCCAGTTGACTAAAGCTCAACAGATAAAAACAAGAAGCAGTCTTTAGAATTCTCCACACCACATCCCCATGGTGCAATTGAGAACCACTGTATCCATGAAATAGAAGTGTATCCACATTTATACTGTTAGGTGGTAAATTTCTCTATAAGTATATATGTTTTAATGTGCATTAACATTTGCACCATTTCACCCCAGCTTCCATTATTGGCTCATAGTATTAGATGTGAACTTATCACTTGTTGTTTAGTTGATGAGTCATTTCTTTTTTGTGACTCCATACTCCATTGCCTGCCAGGATCCTCTGTCCATGGGATTTCCCAGACAAAAATACTGAAGTGGGTTCCCATTTCTTTCTGCAGGGGATCTTCCAACCCAGGGATCAAACCTGCATCTCCTGCATTGCAATCTCACTTCTCCTGCATTGCAGGTAGATTCTTTATCTCAATAAGAGGGGAAGAGTGAGATTAGTATAAATGACTAAACAATTATTTTCAATATGCAACAACTATCAAATATTTCTACTCAATATTCATTGTCTTTAATCCACTCCTCATCAATTAAATGCCCGTGAGCAAAAGAATTGGGGTTTAATAAAATATGGAAAAGTATGTATTTATTTATGAATGGTGAAAAGAGAAAATTTCTAACATGGGATTTATAGCAATAAATACAATAGAAAAATTTCTTTTTGCTGTCTAATCATTTTTTAGAGGCTGCAGGCTAAGGATTGAATGTATACATTTAAAGATGTATTATAAAATGAATTAAAATTCCCACTGTCTTTGTTGCCTTTTCCTCAGAGCAGTTTCCTTACAGAGACTCAGGATATTAATGACAAATGTGACTTTCACAATAGATAGTCCAGGCAAGCCAAAGATTTACAAACTATAGGCCTTTCAGGAAAATAAAATTAAAAAATATTGAAATAATGAACATAAAACTGAAGCTATGAAGATAGAAGATAGATGCTCAGTGAAAAAGTTGTAATGCTCCTAAAAGCAGAAATGGAAAACTCTTGTGAGTCATTCATTATACCCTCCATCACAGTAGTGGGGTAGATTTCTTTCCAAAGGTATATCTTTGAATACTTTGTCCACTCTGGTGTGAAATGACTTACAGAATGGCTTTTCTGCTACTTCTATTGTGAGGCCATTTCACCATTTAATAGATATCACTACTGGGGAAACTTTGAAGATTCAGAGGCTACACTTTCTGTTATTCAATTTCATGCTCTGACTTTTAGTTATTGCCCTCAAGGAACATGGTAAATAATTCTTTCCCTTCATGGTGACACATTTTGGATTCTTAGAAATTTGTATCATACCCCTAAGTCATTCTCTAAAATACTTGATATGTAGTATACATCAAAGTACTTAATTCTTCTGTCAATAAACAATATATTTAGTTTTTATAATCTTGTCTCATAAGTCATTTTTCTCAGCATGTTAATCAATCAGCTCTTCTGTAAATCCCCATAGAAGTTTGTCAAATCTCCTATGAAAATACTTGCAAAATGATTTGGTAATCTCTCTCCATCTCACCACTGCACAGCAGAGATCGACAACTGATTCCTAGTTCAGATTGGAGTGCTCCTGTGTTTTGACATCTTTGCAATATTTTAACAGCTCCCTCTGTAGCTTTTTATTACTTGCTGTGTTTCATAGGAATTTTTCCACTGAATTCTTAGGTAAAGTAATTCCAATATTAGATCCATGATATTAAAGGAGTTCTAACAACTTTTTTTAAATATTAAAACTCATTTAATCTGTACTACATGTGATATAGTAGCCATGTGATAGAATAACTTTGCAACAATTATTGATAGAGAGATAGATTTAGTAATTTCCATGTTCTTTCGGCCCTGAGATAATCTGTATCTAAATGCAATATGAACATTTCCACATAAAGAAATCTAAAATATGCTGCAAAATCTGCCCCCACAAAGACCCTGTACATGTACATTATACAAGTTATTGGAGTTACTGAGGGACCATTATCAGGTTAATAATTTAATTCCTCTGAAATGTATAGTGTATATAGTTAGCACAGCCATCTTTTCTATTTCTTTCAGATTGATTCTGCATGATCATCTCTGTTGAGAAAACTCTACTTTCTTTTAAATTTCTAAGGTTTTCTTTTTAATATTGTTACATATCTTATAAGATGATGTTCCCTTTTCACATCATTCAATTTTAAGAGTTCTCCAGATATACCCTGAGGAAAGCAAAATTGAAAAAGACGCATGAACCCCATTTTTCACTGCAGCACTATTTAAAGTAGCTAGAACATGGAAGCAACCTAAATATCCATTGACACATGAATGGATAAAGAAGTTGTGGTACATATACAGAATAGAATATTATCAGCCAAAAAAGGAACACATTTGAGTCAGTTCTAATGAGGTAGATGACCCTAGAACCTATTATACAGAGTGAAGTAAGTCCAGAAAGAGAAAGATCAGTATCGTATTCTAATACATATATCTAGGAAAAAATGGTACTGAAGAACTTATTTGCAGGGCAGCAGTGGAGACACAGACATAGAGAAGAGACTCATGGACATGGGGAGACGGGAGGAGAGGGTGAGATGCATGGAGAGAGTCCCATGGAAACTTACATTCCCACATGTAAAATAGAGAACCCACGGGAATCTGCTGTATGGCTCAGGAAACTCAAACAGGGGCTCTGTATCAACCTAGAGAGGTGGGCTGGGGAGGGAGATGGGAAGGAGGTTCAAAAGGGAGGGGATATATGTGTACCTATGGCTGACTCATGTTGAGGTTTGACAGAAAACAGCAAAATCCTGTAAAGGAATTATCCTGCAATAAAAAATTAACAACAACAACAAAAAGAGTTCTCCACTTCCAAAATTAATATTACTATGAAAGTTACTATTGTTTTGTCTGCGTATTTTATTGTCATCAGAATCTGCATTTTTTAATCTTAAAATAAATATGGGTAATTGAGAAATTTTAAAAGATTTTGAGCCTATTGCCAGTGCAATCTTCAAGAATCTTGGAAGTATCTTGAATTTCAGTACTAAAAGCCCCTGAATAAGTAGTTCTGATATCAAAGGACAGAAATAGAGAGAAAATATTTTTTTTCACAGTGTTCTTAATATAATTGAATTAATTATCTGTTGCCCAACCTTTATAGTATTTATGTTAAGGATAGTTTACCAAGAAGAAACCACTTTTGGAGATAAAACTAAATGTCAACAGCTCTCTCGCTGCCAAAAAAGTGGCTTTAGAGAATCTTTAATTGTTACACATTTTAAAATGTTTGAGAACAGAAATAGTCATTAACTCATAAGTAATATTTAAGTCACTAGTGTGAATAAAGATGGCTTAAAAACAAATTGGTCACCTGAATATATGGTCTTTAAACTTAAAAATTAAATCCCCCACTGATAGATAATTGATCTTCATTAAAAATCTGACCCATGGTGGATTCATGTTGATGTGTGGTAAAACCAATACAATATTGTAAAGTAAAAACAATAATAATAAGAAGAAGAAATCTGAGAAGGACCTTGTCACATTATGTCCTAGAAGCCTAATTAGTTTTTGAGTCTTTATTGAGCGCCTCATGTGTCCCAGGCACCATACTGGCTCCTGTGGAAACATTAAAGTCACCAAAAAAGTACATTGTAAAAATATTCCTATACTCTGGAAACACAAAAGTGGGAGCATCTGCATCAGACCTAACAATGCTTCTCAAAGAGAGTGATTCAGTTTGTGTTCTAAGTGATGAGGTAGAGTTAGCTAAATGGGAAAGAGATGGGAGAATTTTCCAAGCAAATGGAACAGTTCAGTTCAGTTCAGTCGCTCAGTCATGTTCGACTCTTTGTGACCCCATGAATCGCAGCACGCCAGGCCTCCCTGTCCATCACCATCTCTCGGAGTTCACTCAGACTCATGTCCATAGAGTCCGTGATGCCATCCAGCCATCTCATCCTTTGTCGTCCCCTTCTCCTCCTGCCCCCAATCACTCCCAGCTTCAGAGTCTTTTCCAATGAGTCAGCACTTCGCATGAGGTGGCCAAAGTACTGAAGTTTCAGCTTTAGCATCATTCCTTCCAAAGAAATGCCAGGGCTGATCTCCTTCAGAACGGACTGGTTGATCTTCTTGCAGTCCAACAGAACTCTCAAGAGTCTTCTCCAACACTACAATTCAAAAGCGTCAATTCTTCGGCGCTCAGCCTTCTTCACAGTCCAACTCTCACATCCATACATGACCACCGGAAAAACCATAGCCTTGACTAGACGGACCTTAGTCAGCAAAGTAATGTCTCTGCTTTTGAATATGCTATCTAAGTTGGTCTTAACTTTTCTTCCAAGGAGTAAGCATCTTTTAATTTCATGGCTGCAACCACCATCTGCAGTGATTTTGGAGCCTAAAAAAATAAAGTCTGACACTATTTCCCCATCTGTTTCCCATGAAGTGATGGGACCGGATGCCATGATCTTTATTTTCTGAATGCTGAGCTTTAAGCCAACTTTTTCACTCTCCTCT
>SJYC01073326.1:0-13934 GCA_006408675.1 Madoqua kirkii
ATACACGAGAAAGAAAGCTAACACGGTGTGATGGGTTTGTAATTTCACTCAAGCAGAAACCCAGGTGAAGAATGATTGGACTGGTCCAGAACAGGGCTTTTGTAGGATGGGCACCAGAGGACAGCTGGGTGGGAAGAGACTATTGATAAGAGAGGACTTGAAGTGATAGACTGTGAGGTCTCTAACATCTACAGGAGACTGGCATTTTGGAGGAACATGTAAATATTAAGCGGAAGTCTAAGTGAATGAAGAGAGACAGCAGCAGGTAATTCAAGGGCATCCAAGGATATGGAAGGCATGGCATGCACTGTCCATTTCAGATTCCAGAGGGAGTGGCTAAAGTGAGGGCAGGTAAAAAGAGACACTTGAGTTGAGAGTCAAGGGTAGTTTCTGTGCTATCTGACATCATCCAGGATGGTGGTGATGAAGTAGAGAGAAATATCAGAAGACGGATGCTGTGGCCCTTGTTAAATATGGCGAGTGGCCAGGACTTTAGTAGCAATAACAATGCATAGAGAGAAAGCAGGGACTAATAGGTGAGTGCCTTGTGTTTCAAAGGGGCTGATTTTAAGTTTGCTTACCTATGCCTACCGTGTCTTTAAAAGAATATGTAAGAAACATTGTGTTGATTGGCTCTGAGTGGCATCTCTTTTCTGTTAGACTGGGGGCCGTATGAATGTTTTGTATTAAAACTATCAGTGACAAATGATACAAAGTCATACTGATGAATGGTAAAATGAAAAATGATAAAACTATCATTCAGAAAGTTTCAGAATGGAGTCAGAAGAAAGGCAACCCACAGCCACGTGCCCAGCCGAGCAGGGTTTCAGAGTGGGGGCTCTCGTTAGTCAGGCCTGGCTGGAGGGAAGTATTATCTTGAGGGTAGAAAGGGAGAGAGTGATCAGTGAGGGCTTTGAAGGTGTTGAGGTTGTTGGTCCACAGTTCCTCATGGCTCTAAATGACATTGCAAAACAGAAGTCTATCAGAAGTGACACTGTGTTTATGGTGTCCCATTTTAAGATTAATCTACTCAATAGTTTTTAGACTAAAACCATTCAACCAGTGTCAGAAATCCAATTAAAAGTTCCGTTTTAAATTTTTGAAGAGAATATGGAGTACAGGCTAGCACAGCTCCCAAAAGCAATATTCTTTACCGTGCACAATAAATCATCAGCTTTCTATCCCATCAGTAAACTAAAGAAGCTGGCAGAAGATAATGTAGTGTTCTCATGAGAGAAAAGATTCTTGTTAACTTATGTTCTTATCTTCTATAAAAGTTTGTGGCTTTCTTTGGTTATTGCTGCTCTTGAAAGGATAGTATCTTCCACTTAACACAAGAGACTTGGT
Organism: Madoqua kirkii; assembly: GCA_006408675.1. Classification (NCBI taxonomy): domain Eukaryota; kingdom Metazoa; phylum Chordata; class Mammalia; order Artiodactyla; family Bovidae; genus Madoqua; species Madoqua kirkii. The sequence continues at coordinate 1,348 of SJYC01073326.1, forward strand.
GGTGTTTTTGTCTTCTTTATCCTGATGAAATCTGATGTATGCATTGACTGAATAGTGACTGTAGAGGCTGACTCGCCCTAGCAAGGATGAGCAAAAATAAATGGAACTGTAGAAAGCAATAAAGCAAATATCTAGTGTTCTTAATGTAGCTTAATTTGACACTGTGGTTAAATTCAAAATTGCTTTGCTCTGAGCAGTCTTTCTTCCTGCCTTCTCCACCTCTCTTTTACCCTCCGTTCTCAATAGGAAGCATCCCAGACATAGCTGAGAATAAAGTGATTCTAATTAGATGGTACTTTCCCGACCCAAACCGTCTTTGGCTTTTGTATATGAAATGTTATTGCACATTTCTCTCTTCACATCACAAGGAAACATGAACAAGTCCCCTCCCTTTTCTTGTTCTCTGAGAATAGCTCTATGCTAAAGACAGAAGTGCTCAGTACTGTCAGCTTGCTGAATCAGGTTCTGTGAGAGTCTGCGGCCAGCCACACACACTGCCTCTATTTCCTTTCTAGTCTGCTGGGAGAGAGGCCAGGAGGCTTTTCTTTCTCCCAACCTGAATATCAAGAAGTTGTTGAAGTGTCAGGGTTTTCCTCTGTTCAGCAAAGATGTTCCTATTATTGAGAAGCCTCCTGTAAACCTGCCAGTCAGAATGAGAGTTCACCAGAGACCTCTGAAAGGCAATGGACTTCACATTAGGGTTAAGACACTATGGTCAGCATTTGAACACTATAGATGCTGGGAGCAGGACCATTAATTATACACAGTTCCCAGCCCACCTTCCCCCATAGGCACTGGGTTCTTTCCTGCCTGTGGATGAAGGTGTCAGTTTCAGCTGTTTTATTTCTAGCCATAAAGTGAAAGAAAGTGAAGTCCTTAGTCATGTCTGACTCTTTGCGACCCCATGGACTATAGCTTACCAGGCTCCTCTGTCCATGGAATTTTCCAGGCAAGAGTACTGGAGTGGGTTGCCATTTCCTTCTCCAGGTGATCTTCCTGACCTAAGGATCAAACCCGGGTCTCCCACATTGCAGGCAGACACTTTACTCTCTGAGCCACCTGCGAAGCAGCCTAAATATCTAGCCATAAATATCCTATTAAATACATAGCATTGTGCAAGACACTGCATCTAATTCAAATAAAATTGGGGAATTTTACAGTAGTTGTATTTATTTTAAAATAGAGCTTTCATAACTTTAATAAAGGTTACTGGCTGCTGCTTTTGATGATTATGAACATTGTTGCATTTTGTAGACTATGAACTAAATGACCCATAATATCTCCCATAACTTATTACTTTATGTAAAAGGAAATATTATATGCTAATATAGGATGTGTTTATTGCATCTGCAAAACATTGCTTAAAGGATTATTGTTAAAGAGACAAGCTAAATGGTACAAAGTTTCCCCTGGCTTCTCACGTAACAAATGCAGAAGGAGCAGAGTGAATGCAGCTCAGTATCTGTGTATCTAGGTGTGCAAATCATTTTACACAAAATCAAGTTTTCCTATACAGAGGAATTAGTTTAAGTGCCCTTTTTTTTTCCCTTGAGAGAACTTACACATATACTATTGATAAAATATTGGAAGAGGACAGTGTTTTCCAAATGCATCTAGTATGGGATTCACCACTTCCCAGTGTACCAACCACCCTTGGGAAAATTTCTGTCTTTTTAAAATATAAATGTAAATATCACCTGAGAGAATATTGGCCAAAATATCATGAGAAGTACACACTGTACTGCGACAATAATGGGATCGGAGCACAAAGACCGGGATAAGGCTTTCAGTAGATCCTGCTCTCAAACAAGAGTGCCACTGCCACCAGCCGTCCGCACGGGAGCCTTGCCTGCTCCTGGCAGACATCAGAAAGGACAGCCACTGCTCTCTCCAAAAGTATCAATTGCCCCTGAAGACAGCAAATTTTTCATTGTCTTTCTTCAATAGTAATCGACTGGGGATAAAGCTGAGTAGAATTTGGGAGAGAACTCTAGAGGGATACAGTGTGCATGGTTTGCCACGGGAGGATTTGGGGAAGAAAAAAATGTGTGACTACAAGTTACTCTAGAGGGCTAAAGAACTACTTAGAGAGGGACTAACTTCTTGATGCTTTTGAACTATGGTGTTGAAGATGCTTGAGAGTCCCTTGGATAGTAAGGAGACCAACCGTAAATATTCACTGGAAGGACTGGTGCTGAAGCTAAAGCTCCAATACTTTGGCTGCCTGATAGGAAGAGCCAGCTCATTGGAAAAGATCCTGGTGCTGGGCAAGATTGAAGGCAAAGGAGGAGAGGGCAGCAGAGGATGAGATGGTTGGATGTCATTGCTGATTCAGTGGACATGAATTGGGCAAACTCCTGGAGACAGTAAGAGACAGGGAGGACTGGACTGATACAGTTCATGGGGTTCAAAGAGTCGGACATGACTTAGTGACTGAACAACAGCACCAAGCTTTTCTTGAAGCATGTACGAGTGTGGAAAAATCTCTGAACTAGGTGTCAGGAGACATGGGATCTATTTCCAGCTTTCTCCTTAGTTAGATGTGTCCTCATTGAAAAGTAGTAGTTCTGGACATTGATTGCTGAAAATAGTCCTGTATGTGTGTGTGTGTGTGTGTGTGTGTGTGTTGCTCAGTCATGCCTGACTCTTTGCAACACCTAGAGGGTAGTCTGCCAGAGTCCTCTGTGCATGGGATTTTCCAGGCAAGAATCCTGGAGTCGGTTGTCATTTCCTTCTCCAGGGGATCTTCAGGACACAGGGATTGAAAACAGTCATAGTTTACTAAATTATGCTGCGGTAACAAACAACCCCAAAATTGCAGTGGCTAATCCTGTTAGCTACTCATTGCCTGAAGCTATGCTCTGCTTAAGGTTCGAGGCCTGAAGGATCAGCTTCACATGGGACGTGCAGCGGAGGGAAAGGAAGAGTGGAAGAACCGCAGGATGTGGCTTAAAGCTTCGCCTCACATCCACTGGTCAAAGGCAGTCACGTGGCCTGACCTCCCTCAAGAGGAAGGAAGTACACTCCTCCTATAGGCAGAGCACCCGGGAGAAGCTCTAAGAAGGCAGACCCAGGGAGAGGGGCTGCACAGTGCCTGGAAGTCGAAAGCATTGGTCGATGATTTGTAAAGCCTCTTCCAGCTCCAAAATTACACATTTTAATTCATGAATTAGAAATAGCAACAATTCATTTGGTTGTACAAATACTTTACCAGGAAATAAGAGACTAATTTTTAAAATGGCTCAATCCAAGAATGGACAGAGCACTGGCATGAAGCAGTACTTTATATATGCATATATAAGCTTTTATATTTAAATAATTTCAACTATTTTGAAACCAAGTTCCTGACCTTTCAAAAATTTTTGTTTGATATTTTGATGAATACATAAATAACACTCATTTACATATGTGAAATGCTAGGCTGGATGAAGCACAAGATGGAATCAAGATTGCATGAAGAAATATCAATAACCTCAGATATACAGATGACACCACCCTTATGACAGAAAGCAAAGAGAAAATAAAGAACCTCTTGATGAAAGTGAAAGAGGACAATGAAAAATCTGACTTAAAACTCAATATTCAAAAACTGAAAATCATGGCATCTGGTACCATTACTTCATGACCAATAGATGGGGAAACAATGGAAACAGTGAGAGATGTTATTTTCTTGGGCTCCAAAATCACTGCAGATGGTGACTGCAGACATGAAATTAAAAGATGCTTACTCCTTAGAAGAAAAACTATTACCAGCCTAGACAGCATATTAAAAAGCAGAGACGTTACTTACCTGACAAAAGCCCATCTAGTCAAAGCTATAGTTTTTCAGTGGTCATGTATGGATGTGAGAATTGAACTATAAAAAAGGCTGAACACCAAAGAATCAACGCTTTTAAACTGTGGTGTTGGACAAGACTCTTGAAAATCCCTTGGATGGCAAGGAGATCAAACTAGTCAATCCTAAAGGAAATCCGTTTTGAATACTCATTGGAAGGACTGATGCTGAAGCTGAAACTCCAATACTTTGGCCACCAGATGTGAAGAACTGACTCCTTGGTAAAACCCTGATGTTGGGAAAGACTGAAGGCAGGAGGAGAAGGGGATAACAGAGGATAAGATGGTTGAATGTCATCACTGATTCGATGGGCATGAGTCTGAGCAAGCACCAGTATTTGGTGATGGACAGGGAGGCCTGGCATACTGCAGTCCATGGGGTTGCAAAGAGTTGGACAAGACTGAGTGACTGAACTGAGCTGAGTGTATCTGTGCTCAGTCATGGTGGTACATGTGTGCTAAGTCACTTTAGTCGTGTCCAACTCTTACCAACCCTATGGACTGTAGCCGATCAGGCTCCTCTGTCCATGGGATCCTCCAGACAAGAATCTTGGAGTGGGTTGCCCTGCCCTCCTCCATAGGATCTTCCCAACACAGGGATCAAACCCAGATCTCTTATGTCTCCTGCTTTGGCAGGTGGATTCTTTATGACTAGCGCCACCTGGGAAGCCCTCATGTTGTGGTGGAGACAGTGAATTGCGATGAGATGTTTTTTGAAAATTACAAAATTCTAACGCACATTTTAGACAATAATATATTGGACCATTATAGATTGTTGGATAGACCAATCAGCATTTCTTCCAAGGGAAAAAAATGAGTTAAGGATACAGATTTTCTTCTATGTGTCAGGCACTTTCATGATTTTACTTATAGTGATCTGTTTAATCCTCAGAGCATCCCTTTGAGATAGGAATGACAATGACTCTGCTTTCAGATAAGAATATCAAGGCACGAGAAACTTAGTAAGTGGTACAAGGACTCTAGCCAGTACATGGTAGAGCTGAAACTGAATCCAGAGTCAGACTCCAGAATTTGTAACAACTAGTTGATTTCCATTTTTGCAGAGGTTCATAGAGCCATCTGTCCAGTACAAAGATGATATATTGGAAAGGCTGTACTAGTTTCACAAAGTGTGCAGTTAAGAGTCCACCTGGGCCAATTTCACTCGAGTTATCTCATTGAATACTCAACTAAGCCTGTGGGGGTGGGGGAGGTATTTTTTCCATTTTATGAATCAGGGCTCTCAAGCATTGAGAGTGCACCTTGCCCAAGGTCACACAGTCAATGCTTCACGTAGAATTTGATTGTGAGTGCTCTGTCTCCAAAGCAACATTTTAAGAAATGATTATCAAATCTCTTCTACTAGCCAAAACTGTGGCAATCCTTATTCAGCAAGGTGAATAGCAAAGGATCATCTCAGCCTCCTTGCTCTTCACTTACAGGCATGTGGTTTGCTTTTCTTTTGTTTGCACTTATAGGCCTTCTGGTGAAACCCATCCATGCTTATTTGTGTTCTAGTAACTCTATGATCCCAACTGAGTTTAGACCTAGCTTTTAGTAATCCCACCTAATCAGTCCCTACTGACCAGCCCCAGGGATCATCATAAAATATTTACTGGGTTCTCATCTATTGCTGAGAACATTCTAACTCTTCTTTGAAAAAAATAAAGGTAATTTTGCATCCTGCTGAGGGATAAGATAGAACTAAATTGTATTTGAATAGAAAATGTTGTTATCAATTTAGGGGTTTGATTACCAAAATAAGGAATGTCTCCTGATTCTAAGATAAGCTTAGAAGATTATCAACATTCCACAAAAGTTTTTTAAACCAACAGCACTGGATATCTTATCTTCAATTTTCTCTACTATTCTCATCTCTCAGAATAGCCATCTACCGTTTACTATTCATCCTCTAGGAATTTTATTATGTTGCTTAAGATCACTTAAATCCAGAATTTTTCTTTTTTTTTTTTTTCATATACACAGGAAGCAATGCATGTAAGCAGGAGCAAGGGAGACATGGCTGTATTAGTAACCAGCTTCCTACGAGTTAGTGCTTTGCACTACAGTATGTCCAGAGACCCTTGCTGCAGGCTTCAGATCTGCTGATGTTGCTGACACTTGAGCTTTTGAGGGGTTGATTTGCTCACATGTAGGCTCCGAAATCACTGCAGATGGTGACTGCAGCCATAAAATTAAAAGACGCTTACTCCTTGGAAGAAAAGTTATGACCAACCTAGATAGCATATTCAAAAGCAGAGACATTACTTTGCCAACTAAGGTCCCTCTAGTCAAGGCTATGGTTTTTCCTGTGGTCATGTATGGATGTGAGAGTTGGACTGTGAAGAAGGCTGAGTGTTGAAGAATTGATGCTTTTGAACTGTGGTGTTGGAGAAGACTCTTGAGAGTCCCTTGGACTGCAAGGAGATCCAACCAGTCCATTCTGAAGGAGATCAGCCCTGGCATTTCTTTGGAAGGAATGATGCTAAAGCTGAAACTCCAGTACTTTGGCCAACCTCATGCAAAGAGTTGACTCACTGGAAAAGACTCTGATGCTGAGAGGGATTGGGGGCAGGAGGAGAAGGGGACGACAGAGGATGAGATGGCTGGATGGCATCACTGACTTGATGGACGTGAGTCTGAGTGAACTCCGAGAGATGGTGATGGACAGGGAGGCCTGGCGTACTGTGATCCATGGGGTCTCAAAGAATCAGACATGACTGAACAACTGAACTGAACTGAACTGAGGCAGAGGATGGTCAGACTGAAAACTCTCTGAGAATGGTGACCTTGATGTTTTTTTCATTTCTGTGTCTGCCATAACTTAAATCATGTAGTCACTAATAGTGGAAGTCCGCAAGTACCTGTTAACTGAATGGTTAAATGCCCGATCTCCCACCACCCCCTAGAAAAGAAAAAAGAAAATGGAAAAGAAAGAGCCACGTCTGTCATTTAAGACTCTCTGATTTGTCTTACTTTTTCAACCTAATTTTCTGCCTGGTACTTTGGACACAAGGCAGGCTCACATGTCCAAGATCACACCACTCTGTTCATGCCCTTTTACCCACCCACCTACTCCCCTTACTGTCAGAAGCCCTGATCATCATCTGAAGGTCAACTCCAAGGCCACTTCTTCTGAGACATTTTCTATAGATTTTGTGTTATTCATTTACTCATTCCACAGATATTTATTAACATTCAACTGTGTAGCAGCCTTCCTGATAGGGCTTTACATGGATCACCTCTTTTGATCTTCACAGTAATCCAGTATCTATTTATTCTTTCCTTTAACCAGCATTTATTGAACACATGTTAGTTAGCAGACCCTGCTGTAAATGCTAAAGTAGTGAGAACATTACAAAACATCACACCTTCCAGGGCTTATATTCTAATGGAGAGATGCAAACTTGGGAAACAAGTATAGCAATAAATGAACAAGATAATGTCACATAGTGGTAAGCCATTATGCAGCTAAAAGCTGCTGATGTGAAAGGGAGTGACAAGAGCGGGGAATTAGAATTAATCCAGGTGATATTAAATAAGTTCCTCAAGGGCAGTTTTCCATTGTGTGCAACTATGCATTATCCAGTGCCCAGCATGGTGAGTAACATGCTCTGGCCATTCAAAATAGAGAACTTTGAACCTAGTGATCAGTAAGGTTCCTTTTAGCTCTAAAACTGTGCTGCTGAGAGTAAGAAGTAGGTAGAAGGTTTGTGTGTGCAACATGAAATCTCCCTTATATATATATATATATATATATATATCTCCAGGGGATATCTCAGCTAATCCTTGGGCCTGGGCAACAGCAACATAGTCTGCTCTGACTTCTTCCAGTCCTGTAGAGGAGAAGCAATAGCTTATCCAACCCCTAGAGTATTTTCCCTTGACTTTGGAATGCATTGTATTTTTTTTTTCCTTTGGAAACAAAAATACCTTTGTAATTATATTTGGCTTAGATGAATGCAACAATGAGTTCTTAAAATACACAGCATGTGATAATACCAAAGAAAATATAGCAGGAAGCCAAGGAGAGCCAATCTGGGATTAAGACTTTGCTTGCAAAGCCTAGTGTTTTCAGTCATGGAAACTGCTGATGAATATTGCTAATGTAATGCCAGGCAAAAGTTAACTGGTGATAACCAAAAGTGAAAAAGAATTGTAAAACCCCATGAACACTAACTAATGGGGTTCAAGTTGCACACTCTCTCACCTAAATACCATTTATCCTATTCAAAATGATTTCCCCAACCAGTATGAGAAGACTTGGCATTGTCTGCTCAGGAGTGATGATGAAGTTATATGGATTGAGGCACGCATCTGTTCCTAGGACAGTTCCTTCACTGGCTTTGGCCGGAGTCTGGCCACAGTGTTGTTTTCCTCTGGGTGAAGCTTTATCAGCGTCAACAGGATGAAGTCCACAGTGTGTGCTTGGCACTCCGCTCCAAGCAGCTCAGCTAATGAACCTAGACAGTAAGCCTGCTCCCTTTAGAGATCTGAAACCTGCAAACTGCTTTGATTAATTTCTAGTTAGGTGCAGAGAGGAAAGAGGAACTGCAAGGTCAAGAATTTGCTAATCTCAGCCTTTTTTGTAAAGTGTGATTTGCAGTAAAATAAGTGCTACATTTCTGCTTCAGACTTTACTGTAACAAGTTCCCTAGTTTAACCACATAAATGAGTGTGGAAACCCCCTTCCAGTCAGCTCAGGAAAAAGCTTGTCCTTTGAATTAACTGTTATTTAGTTACATAGTACTATGATATAAGCATGTCATTAAATATTTCGTATTCATTGTAACTTGTAGTGCCAAATGATAATTATGATGGTTTGCAGCAATAGTGAAAGCATGCAGGCCCAGTGTCAGGATGAAGATTAATACATACAGGATAAAATGTTTCACAAAAGCACAATCACTTCCTTAAGGCAATATTTATATTTTTAAAAAGAATGAACAGCTTTTTAAATGCTTTATTCTCATATTTCCCCCTGAGTTTTTAATAAGATGTTCCCCTTTATAAACTTATCACTCACTGAATAACATTTAATGAGTGTTTTTTTTTTCCTTGTAGTATGACAAGCTATGTTGACTGTTGGACTTTAAATGGTATTTTCTCCCTAAGGTGAAATATTAGGAGTTTTAATTAGCAGTGCAATAATTTTAGTTCAGAGAGGAAATGATTTTAGCTAAAGGATTTTGGTGACATGGCCTTAATCTTCATAGTGTTTGTAACTGCCATTTTTCTAACTATTTGTTTTAATATAACTAGATTTTGGCCACCATGAGGATAATCTATTTGTATAACACCATTAAAGTAGAGAGGGCCTTCCTGGTGGTTCCAATAGTAAAGAATCTGCCTGCAATGCAGAAGACCAGAGTCCCTTTGGGTTGGGAAGATCCCCTGGAGAAAGGAACGGCAATCCACTCCAGTATTCTTGCCTAGAGAATTCCATGGATAGAAGAGCCTGGCCGGCTACAGTCCACGGGGTCACAAAGAGTCAGATAAGACTGAGCAACTAACACTTTCACTTTTCACTTTCAGAGTAGAGAGAAGTTTTGTAGTTCTGAGGGGTGTGGATTTCAGCACAGAGTCATCCAGACAAAGTGAAATGGTTTGTTGAATTTTGAGTATGAAGTGTTACTTGTCCCATCAACAAAAGCAAAAACAAAAACAGTGTGCTCACTATGTACCAGGAGTTGCGCTAAATGAGGAGAAGAAAACATGAATAATTCAGGTCAATATTGCTCTTCTTCATTTCAAACTTGTAATTTTCCTAACGTACCAAAGTAATTCCTTAGCCATCCATTTTAGCTTGGTAGTGTAAATAATCTTTAAGATTAACTTAGCACTATCAAAAACACAATGTTTAATAATATTCAGACAAAAAATAATAATATTCAAGCTACTGATGATCTAAGCCAAATATTTTTTTGAAATGCATTTAAGAAATGTATGAAAACCTATACTTAGTATAAATCAAGGGTATTTGTTTAGGTTCTAAAAGGATTCTTTATATATGAAAAGAGGACTAGTTCAGCAGAGATGAAAGAACAGGAAGCGTCAGCCTCTGGTTCAGGTGTTTATGAAGCCTCTTAAAACCAGGCTTGATTCCACAGGCAGGTTCCTTTTAAGCATCTTTTCTCCCTACTTTCTCATCTCTTAAAGCAATAGAAATGATGAATGCGATGCAAGGATACTGGAGTGGGTTGCCATTTCCTCCTGCAGGGGATCTTCCCTATCCAGGGATCAAAACTATGTCTTACATCTCTGGCACTGGCAGGTGGGTTCTTTACCGCTAGCTCCACCTGGGAAGCCCCTGGTGTGTGGAAGGGTTTCCTATAATGCTGTTCACATATTCTACGCTCCAGAAAAAAGCACCTGTTACTGCCAGACAATTAATCATAGAGTTTTCTTAATACTAAACAATTTTATTGTGTTTATAAGAGCTAATCACAGACTTTCAACCTGCACTAGCTTTTCAGCAACACATTGTAGAGAGGCCTCTGGCAGTACTTTTCTAGATGTAAATTAAATGTTCATGTATCTTTGTATGTATCAAACATAGTGAAAGCTACTAGCAAGGTTATGTTTTGCAATTTTCAATGTTCTTTTTAGCCCTTTGCTGAGATGTCCTTGCTTGGCAAACAAAGGCTTTTAACCACTTCTTCATTCATCCGTCTCTCCTCTCCAGGATCCTCATGTTTTCCTCAGCTTAATTATTGTATACAGATGATAATTGCTTGTTGTTCATCCTTTTTCTGTTTGAATAGACCTTTTCTCTCTGTCTGTCTGCAAACACAGATCAGACTTTCTTTATTCTCAAGATGACTCTCATGACAACCTCTAAACTGATAATCTCTTTTCTGCTTGTCAGAGGAACTTTCTTCTTTGCCCATTGGACTGATGTTCGCTCAGTCATTGCTTATCCTATTGAGAACAGCTTCCCAGACTAAATTCCATCTGAAGAAATCAGAAACTGACAAGTATAAAAAGTTTCCTATATTATAAGAATAAAAGTGAACTTAAAAAAACTCTTGACATTAGCATTAAAAATACATGGATGACAGAAAACAGCAAAATTCTGTAAAGCAATTATCCTTCAGTAAAAAATAAATTAATTAAAAAATAAGAAGCTAAAAAACTACATGGATGAATCCTAGGAATTTTAAATTAAAACATTGTACATACTTTATCATCAATAATGATAAGTGAAAAGGTGATAAAATTAAATCTTAAGCCAGTGGAAATCTGCAAGTGTGTCTTATCTACAAGGACAATTTTTTTTACTAAAGATATATTTGCTTTATTAAATATATTGTTTTGCAATTTTCAATGTTCTTTTTAGCCCTTTGCTGAGATGTCCTTGCTTGGCAAACAAAGGCTTTTAACCACTTCTTCATTCATCCGTCTCTCCTCTCCAGGATCCTCATGTTTTCCTCAGCTTAATTATTGTATACAGATGATAATTGCTTGTTGTTCATCCTTTTTCTGTTTGAATAGACCTTTTCTCTCTGTCTGTCTGCAAACACAGATCAGACTTTCTTTAATTCTCAAGATGACTCTCATGACAACCTCTAAACTGATAATCTCTTTTCTGCTTGTCAGAGGAACTTTCTTCTTTGCCCATTGGACTGATGTTCGCTCAGTCATTGCTTATCCTATTGAGAACAGCTTCCCAGACTAAATTCCATCTGAAGAAATCAGAAACTGACAAGTATAAAAAGTTTCCTATATTATAAGAATAAAAGTGAACTTAAAAAAACTCTTGACATTAGCATTAAAAATACATGGATGACAGAAAACAGCAAAATTCTGTAAAGCAATTATCCTTCAGTAAAAAATAAATTAATTTAAAAATAAGAAGCTAAAAAACTACATGGATGAATCCTAGGAATTTTAAATTAAAACATTGTACATACTTTATCATCAATAATGATAAGTGAAAAGGTGATAAAATTAAATCTTAAGCCAGTGGAAATCTGCAAGTGTGTCTTATCTACAAGGACAATTTTTTTTACTAAAGATATATTTGCTTTATTAAATATATATCTTATATTTCCAATAATAGACGATTCATGCCCAGGGCTTCGTATAGCTCTAAGAACATATGTTATTAAATTTCACAGCAAATTCTCTAACTTTGAAACATGCACTTTAATTCTTATTAATTATTGATCCTTGAACTCTTGATATCCTTATGTTAAATGTTGTTGCCAATAAAAGCTGGCCTCAAGCCAAGGCTTTTCACTTAATACTTGTAAAAGAGCTGGTTTGATGATGAGCACATAGTGAATTATACTTGTAAAGATTCGGTTGGACCACAGAGTTTGATTGAACCTAAGAGTTTTCAATACTTGCTTTATTCTATTCCTATAGATATTAAGACATCAATGTATCATTTCCATATATATCACTTGGATTACATGCCAGAAACCCATGTACTGGAGTATCAAGGTCTTTGTTTTAAATGGTCTCACCTGTAGAGTGATCCTAAGACTCAGGACTCCAAGTTTAGAATTATTTGCATTTCCCTCAGTGGGTCATGAACTGAGCAGAGTGTCATGAAATGAAGAATGCACTGAAGGAATAAATGTTGTGTATGTTTTCTCATTATTGTTCTCTGAATCATGTCAAATCCCTCTGTGTTTCTTTTCCATTTCAAAAGAAACACCTTTAAGCATTAGTTCAGTCAAAAAGCACAGAGAGAGATTTTTTTTTATTTTTTGCTTGTGTGGAGTGAATATAAAACAGCAAACAAA
>SJYC01073327.1:0-15789 GCA_006408675.1 Madoqua kirkii
TCATGCATTGAACCTGGATTGGCGATTCACTTCACATATGATATTATACATGTTTCAATTTCTTTCTTACATTAGCTGATTGATTTTTTTTTGTCATAGCTGAATCCCAACAGCTTAAATTTTCATATGATATGGTTCTAATATAGTCATTTAAAAAGTCTGTCCTTTAAGAGTATGTTCTTTCACTCTGTTACAGGTTTAAGTAGCCATTTTCTTCCGAGGAGAAATGGAAAGCAATGATGTTCACAGGAAGGGGTTTCTTTCTTGAAGTGCTAACAACAAAGTAAAAACTCGGTGATCCCAGGCCTCTCAAATGTGGGCAGGGCTTTTATCTGCTTCATGCCCCGTTATCTCCCCAGTGCCTGGCACAAGAATCACTCACTGAATAAATATTTGTTGAATTCACTTTATAAGCCTGTGAAATCTGAAGGGCTGGGGAGAATAAAAGCCTGCAGCAAGATACAAGAAGTCCTTACTGAGCCCATGGACTGCTTGGTACCCAGCCCCAAACAGATGTCCTGTGATCATCTGCTCAGGACACGGTTGTCAAGGCACTCCAACCATCAGGAGCAGACGGCAACTTGGCCGCGATGCCCTAGGGTCACCCCCGCTCCGTAAACCACTTGGGACATCGTTCCCACAAGGATGGAAAGCATGGCTCTGTGATGCACCTCGAGAGCCTAGAGGACCCGCGTGTTTTGGCCCCAAAGTGGGGGGCGGTCACTGTGGATCCATCTCTGTTGGATGAGGGAAAAAAGACACCAACAAGAAACAAAGCAGAGAGGAGCCCAGAACTGCCAAGGGTAAAGGCCTTTCAGAAAAGACATCAAGGGTGCTGGAAATACTGGCTTAATGATGAGCCGGTCTGGTGGAACCTTCTGACCTGGAAAAGATGCCCGGTTTTGAATACTGGTCACTTTTTGGTGGTATCTTAATCCCTCCAACAGGCATCCAAATCTCTACCATTTAGTTTTCTTATAACAGTTGAACAGCAAAGCCCCATCCCTAAACTGAACCCCACAGGCTTAGAATTTGGCCATTTGTACCTCTAAGATAGTCTGGGAGAATGTACTTGGAAATGAAGTTAGGATGGAAATGGATGGAAACTGTTCAGGTCTGGAACACAGCTGGAGTGCTTTTAATTTATGTGAATTTTTCAGGTAACCTGCCCATCTGTGCTTGAGTCTGGAGCACATGCCCCCATCTTGGTGCGTATGAGGTGGAAGCCGCTAATCTGCTGTCCCCTTCAACATGGCCCCAAGAAAAAACCCCTTACAGTGCTCAACCAGAGAACACAGTGGTGGGATCCAGCCTTGGAAGAAATAAGCTAGGTGTACAAAGAGACTGTACAGGCTTCTCAGGTGGCTCAGTGGTAAAGAATCCGCCTGCAAAGCAGGAGACACAGGAGACGCAGGTTCGATCTGGGTGGGAAGATCCCCTGGAGGAGGAAATGGCAACCGACTGTAGTATTCTGCCTGGGAAATCCCATGGACAGAGGAACCCCAGACGGCCACAGTCCATGGGTTTGCAAAGAGTCAGACACAGCTTACTGACTGAGCACATGCGACAATACAGTGCTGTATATTCCAGGAATTTGAGAAAGCAGTCCAAAGGTATCTTTGCCAGTAGAGGATTTCATCGTCCCTGCTGATGCTGGAACCTGCCCCGTTGCATCCCCACATGGGAAGGATGGGGAGAATGAACACACAGCCCACTTTCTGTGAAACCTGCAGCAACTCTCATCCCCTTGACGTTTTGGTCAATTGCAGCTTGGGACACTCTTGTTGGAGGATCTGGCGGTCTTCGTCTGACCCTGTGAACACATCATAGGCATACATGTGATTTCTGAGTCTTTGAAAGCTGTCATTGCCAGTGACCTTGGAAGCAGCCTTCCCAAATGCCTCCTCGGCTCAGTCTGCCGGTGCCGGGGGTGGGCGTGAAAGGATGCCCCCCCTGCTCCCCGCTGTCAGGCCCTCCCCAGCCACACTGGGCTGCCCTGAGCCTGAGCAGCAGCATGTCTGTGGCAGGGCGCTCTGGCCATTAGTTCACAAAATGCTGAGCTGCTTTTGTGCTCCTTCCACAGAAACAGAGACCCTTCACTTTCCTCCTTTGTTAAAGGCGGCTGGAGAGGAAAGCAGCAGTGAATTAGGCCGTCTTTTTATAGCCTCTCCAAAGGTCAGGCTTTCTTCTGTGGCTGAAAGTGGCCCATGACACACTGCGGGCATCAAAGGGATGGATTATCAGCCCGACCTTCATGTCAGTGCTGTGCGGAGCACATACTCTACCTCGCTTTTCTTCAGCCAAGGCATCCAGGGCTCAATTTGATGTTTCATTTCTGCTCCTGTGTGACACAGCCTACCAACACCCCTAGCCTGTAGGAGGCCTTGAACAATACTTGCCATCCGGACCATGCCAGATGTGAAGTGGGTGATTCAGTCCCATGAATCAAGTCCCAAATCCAAACTGAGTCCAGCTTGTCACAGCACAGAGAGAGCCTGGTTTCCTTGCATGTCCAAAGTCATTTTACAGGATAGTCCTCATGTTGCTGTGTGGCTTTTGTTCACTTGCAGGTGGGTTACTGATGATTCACTTACCATCCATTGACTCAGAACAGACTTGTTGACCACCTACTATGTGCCATGCTCTTCTGTAAGTGCCTCAGATGCACCCAGTGAACAAAACACAGATCTCAGCCATCCTGGGCTGACATTGTAGAGAAGGTCCTGGAATTTATTGACTCAGACACTCTTGAGAGAAGATGTTGCCACAGATAAGTAGGCAGGGCAACAGGCACTGACCAGGGCATCCTGGCAGATCACAGGGGAGATATGCAGTATTATAAGAGCTTGCTTGTAGTGGACACGGTCAGGCGCTCCTATAGCGGGAAGCACAGGCATTCTGGAGGTAAGCCCTGCCGGGTTTCAGTCCCCGCTCAGCGACTTTCTCACTGGGTCTCATCAACTCTGTGTCTCTTGTTTTCTGGTCTTCAGATTCCCTGGGTAGTAGGATTAAGTGAAGAAACACATGGAGGGCACTTGGCACATGGGTTGGAGTTTAGAATCTATTGTTTCCCATACCTCAACTCAATGCCATCCACCCCCCAAACACACACACAACACATCTACACACATTTATAAATCTAATAAGTTACTCTTGAATATCTAAAGTAGTTTACTTAGATTTGCATGAAACTTTGTTTCTGCTAGAGGAAAAGGAGGATAAGATCAGTGAGAAAATCATAATAAGCACTATCTTTATTGAATGTTTTCTATAAATGCTAAGTCATTTTTATGTTCATTGTGTTTTGTAATCCTTACAATCTCTGAAGCAGGTCATAGTTTTGTTGACCCATTTTAAAGATAAGGAGAGTAAGGTCTACATCAGGGGTCAGCAAATGTTTTCTGTAAAGGGCCAGCCAGAGAGTTAAATATTTTGGGTTTTGAGGAGCCAGCTATTCATTTTGCATGGTACCAAGAAAGCAGTCATGTTTAACTTCTGGGCTTGATGAAGCACAAGCTGGAATTAAGATTGCCAAGAAATATCAATAACCTCAGATATGCAGATAACACCACCCTTACGGCAGAAAGTGAAGAGGAACTAAAAAGCCTCTTGATAAAAGTGAAAGAGGAGAGTGGAAAAGTTGGCTTAAAACTCAACATTCAGAAAACTAACATCATAGTATCTAGTCTATCATTTCATGGCAAATAGATGGGGAAGCAAGGGAAATAATGACAGACTTTATATTTGGGGGCTCCAAAATCACTGAAGATGGTGACTGCAGCCATGAAATTAAAAGACACTTGCTCCTTGGAAGAAAAGTTATGACCAACCTAGACTGTATATTAAAAAGCAGAGACATTACCTTGCTAACAAAAGTCTATCTAGTCAAAGTTTGGTTTTTCCAGTAGTCATGTATGGATGTGAGAGTTGGACTATAAAGAAAGCTGAGCACTGAAGAATTGATGCTTTTGAACTGTGGTATTGGAGAGGACTCTTGAGAATCCCTTGGACTGCAAGGAGATCCAACCAGTCCATCCTAAAGGAAATCAGTCCTGATTATTCATTAGAAGAACTGATGCTGAAGCTGAAACTCCAATTCTTTGGCCACCTGATGTGAAGAACTGACTCATTGGAAAAGACCCTGACGCTGGGAAAGATTGAAGGCAGGAGAAGGGGACAACAGAGGATAAAATGGTCCATTGAGTTGACAATGGACCAACTCAATGGACATGAGTTTGAGTAAACTCCTGGAGTTGGTGATGGACAGGGAGGCCTCCATGGGGTTGCAAAGAGTTGGACACGACTGAGCGGCTAAACTGAACTGAAGCGAAAGGTGTGACTTGACTGTGATCCAATAAAACTTTATTTATAACAACAGCTACTCTGGTTCAAGATGGTGGCACAGAAGGAGATGGGCTCATCTCCTGCAAGAACACAAAAATTGCAGCTAGCTATTGAACAACCATCAACAAAAGGTTGCTGGAACCCACCAGAAAAAGATACCCCAAGTCCAAAGACAAAGAAGAAGCTGCAGCAAGATGGTAGGAGGGGTGCAATCATGACAAAATCAAATGCTATACCCACTAGGTGGGTGACCTGCAGACTGAAGAACAATAATACCCAAGTTCTCACACTGTTGTGAGGGTTCTGAACCCCACGTCAGGCTTCCTAGCCTGGGCATTTGACAAAGGGACTGGGATTCTCCAGGGAATCTGGCCTTCAGGGCCAGTGGGATTTGACTGTAGGACTTCCAGAGGACTGGGGGAAACAGGGACTCCTGTCTTGGAGGGAACAAACAAAATTTTGCATACACCAAGACCCAGAGAAGAAGAGCAGTGACCTCACAGAAGACTGAATCAAATCTACCTGCTAGTGTTGGAGGGCTTCCTGCTGAGGCATGGGTTGGCAGGGGCTCATCACAGAGACTGGCACTTGGCATAAACCCTCTTAGAGTTCACCATTAACCCTACCATTGCTTGTTGCATATCTATTTTAAATTGGAAATCTAGCATTCTGTTCATACTGTCAAACAAATAGAATCAAAATGTCATAATTTTTTATGATGCTGAAGCTGAAACTCCAATTCTTTGGCCACCTGATGTGAAGAACTGACTCATTGGAAAAGACCCTGACGCTGGGAAAGATTGAAGGCAGGAGAAGGGGACAACAGAGGATAAAATGGTCCATTGAGTTGACAATGGACCAACTCAATGGACATGAGTTTGAGTAAACTCCTGGAGTTGGTGATGGACAGGGAGGCCTCCATGGGGTTGCAAAGAGTTGGACACGACTGAGCGGCTAAACTGAACTGAAGCGAAAGGTGTGACTTGACTGTGATCCAATAAAACTTTATTTATAACAACAGCTACTCTGGTTCAAGATGGTGGCACAGAAGGAGATGGGCTCATCTCCTGCAAGAACACAAAAATTGCAGCTAGCTATTGAACAACCATCAACAAAAGGTTGCTGGAACCCACCAGAAAAAGATACCCCAAGTCCAAAGACAAAGAAGAAGCTGCAGCAAGATGGTAGGAGGGGTGCAATCATGACAAAATCAAATGCTATACCCACTAGGTGGGTGACCTGCAGACTGAAGAACAATAATACCCAAGTTCTCACACTGTTGTGAGGGTTCTGAACCCCACGTCAGGCTTCCTAGCCTGGGCATTTGACAAAGGGACTGGGATTCTCCAGGGAATCTGGCCTTCAGGGCCAGTGGGATTTGACTGTAGGACTTCCAGAGGACTGGGGGAAACAGGGACTCCTGTCTTGGAGGGAACAAACAAAATTTTGCATACACCAAGACCCAGAGAAGAAGAGCAGTGACCTCACAGAAGACTGAATCAAATCTACCTGCTAGTGTTGGAGGGCTTCCTGCTGAGGCATGGGTTGGCAGGGGCTCATCACAGAGACTGGCACTTGGCATAAACCCTCTTAGAGTTCACCATTAACCCTACCATTGCTTGTTGCATATCTATTTTAAATTGGAAATCTAGCATTCTGTTCATACTGTCAAACAAATAGAATCAAAATGTCATAATTTTTTTAGTTAGGCAAAAATTCATGTTTTCTATGACATTTTGATTCTATTTGTTTGCCAGTATGAACAGAATGCTAGATTCATAATTTAAAATAGATATGCAACAAGCAACAATGGTTTACTATATAGCATAGGGAACTATATTCAATATCTTGTAATAACTTATGATGGAAAATAATTTCAAAAATACTATATGTGTTTGTATAACTGAATTACCTTGCTGTGCACTTGAAACATTGTAAGTCAACTATACTTCAGTAAAATACATATATTTGTCACATGAGTGTATGTTCCTCGGTTCTTTGTTTCGTCACCACAAAGATTTGGAGCAACAGACATTAAAGCCCTCAGCACATCACAGCTCTCGGGTCTTAGACAAACCGTGTTATAAATCTTAGGCAAATCAGGGTTACAGCTCTATTTTATTTAAAAGATAGCAAGAGAACCCATCCTCAAAGTGTGAGGGCATGCCAACCCAAAGACTTTAAGGGAAGAGACTGGAGGACTGCATTGGGGATGGGGAGAGAGAGGCAGAGAGAGAGAAAGGGCGCAGGAGAGGAAGAGAGCCAGCGCTTTGGCTCCCCCTTTTATATGTTTTTTCCTCCCCCTGGGCCTGCCCTGTGCAAATTGGGCTTAGCCAGGAGTGCTATTTGTTCTACCTGAAGTCTTCACTCTGGTCCTCGGACCTTCCTTTGACCTTCCTTGTTTTTTTAGCCACTGCCATTTTGGACTCCTTTTCCCTATTTTACCTACCTAACATATTAAAAAGAAAATCTAGATCTGGCTTTTTGGCCATAGTTTGTGGAAAACTTTGACCTAAGATGTGAATTCCAGCTCAAGCTCATCAGGCTGGTGAAGGATGGGCAACACAGACACACACTGTTCTGCGTCTTGGTTTCCTCCACTACTGTGTTTCTTTGCATATGTTTCCGTATTACAATAAACAGCCATCTCATTCTTTTTAATTGCTGCAGAGCAATCCCTGGCAGTTAAATCATGGTTTGTTTAGTTGATCCTCTTCTGATCAATGGATGAAGTTCTACCTTCTGGTCTGGAGGCTGGAGGTAGGTTACATTTTTTGCTAACACAAATATGATGACACAAACCTCCTTTTGCGAAGTCATTTTGCTCCAAGGGAACTGTATCTTCAGAGTAGATTTCTAGGAGAGGGATTGGGGCTTCCAGCATCGAAGACATGTTGCAAGAAACTAGACTCTTGTGAAGAAGCTGTGTAAAGACGGGTGATCCAAGAACTGTAGAACTTTCCTTCATCCCGTGCTTAGCTTGCTGATCTCCCATGCCGGCAAGCACCAAACACCATGATTAGCCTCCAGATAAAGGTAACTCTAGGAGTCAATGAATGACTAAATTGCTATGCTGGGACAGGTGAACTTTTATCAATTCTGCCTTCTTGATCTTGAACTAATTTCTTCACATCTATTCTATCTAAAGCAGAAATCTAAACTGTGAGCTTCCTGAGAAAAGAGACTGTCTTAGTCCACAGTGAGTGCCTGACTCATCCATTCATTCACAGATATGTATCAAGTACCCATAATGGATCCCATGCTGTGCTAGAGCTGGGACTACAGTGATAACAGGAGAAACAAGGTCCCTGGTCTTGGGAGGCTAAAGCCTGGTGGGGCTTGGAGACAAGGCTATGGTAAGGGCTTTGACATAGGACAGATAGAGCATTACAGGAACCCATAGAAGGGAATTCAGGTGGAGGGTTGGCAATCAGAGAAAGCCTCTGGAAAAAGGGGATCTACTCTAAGACTTGAAGCCATTCACTAAAAGTGTCAGTTAGGGTTGATAACTTTTGGCTGCTATTAGCAGACACCAAAAGTAACAATGGCTTAAACATGAGAAGGATTTCAGGTCAGAAGGTGGGCTGTCCAGAAATGGTGGTGGCAGTATTGAGGTCACTGGGGATCTAGAAGTCTTCTGTCTTTTTGAGTTGTCATCCTTAGCCAGGGCTTTCATCCCCAACAATGCCTCATAGTTCACAATAACTTCTGGAGTAAGCCATCATATCCATATTCCATGCTGGAAGCAAGGGTTAGGAGCATGTAAAAAGGACCAGGTCCAGCTGTCTGCTCCATTCCTAAGGAGCTGTCTGAAAGTCTCACCTAAGAACTTCTGTTTATATTTCACCTCAGCATAGTCTGGGCACATCCAGTTGCACTGTAGAGGGAGACAACATCCTCTGCATTGAGCCCAACAGAGACAGTGACATCAGGTAAGAGATAATGGTGGCCACTAGGCTGGAAGCAAGGGTTAGGAGCATGTAAAAAGGACCAGGTCCAGCTGTCTGCTCCGTTCCTAAGGAGCTGTCTGAAAGTCTCACCTAAGAACTTCTGTTTATATTTCACTGACCTCAGCATAGTCTGGGCACATCCAGTTGCAGTGTAGAGGGAGACAACATCCTCTGTGTTGAGCCCAACAGAGACAGTGACATCAGGTAAGAGATAATGGTGGCCATTCCTTGGGAAGAGGTGATGGCAGTGCAGAGAAAGTGGAATGGTTTTGCATTTTTTAAAACCTGATAAAACTTCCAGATAATCTCCAGCTTTGCTCAAGTCTACTTAGGAATCAATACCAAAGGCAGAGTCTCTCTTTTAGAGTGATTAATTCCCTCCCTTATCTCTGTTTAGAACACAAAGAAGGAAATGGAGAAGAGAAAGACAAGACTTCCTGCCACTGGAGAATGGACAACCCCCACCCCTTGACCCAAGATGATTTAAGAGTCTGAATGCCCCCCCAGGCTCCTAAGGGTGGGTAAACATGATGCTCTATGGACTTGCAAGGAGGCAATCACAGCCCAAGCTGTCCCTTCTTCGAGTGGCTTTCTTAAGATCCCCTTCCCTCAGATGGGAATAAAACATGAGGTAGGGAGCAACCCTTAGGAGGCAGGACTCAGCCTTAGCTCTTTCCAGGATGGGTGTCTTTTTCTCCCTGTCTGAAGAGGCTCTCTCTCCCCTTCCCATCTTTTCTATACTTTAGGCCCTGCTTTGCTTAATGGCATTATATTGAAAAATGTAGATAATTTTCCCTTGAACACTATCTCATCCTCTCCAACAAACACTTAACACTGTTAGTATTTAATACCCTTATCATCTTGACTTGCTTGGGACTGCAAAAATACTTTACACCTTGATCAATACCAATAACTTTCTATTGTCTAATTTCATATACAGTAACTCTTCAAATACCTCAAATATTTCCATGGTCCTCCTGAAGCTTAAATGAAATCATTGTATAACACTATCTCATCCTCTCCAACAAACACTTAACACTGTTAGTATCTAACACCCTTATCATCTTGACTTGCTTGGGACTGCAAAAATACTTTACACCTTGATCAATATCAATAACTTTCTATTTTCTAATTTCATATACAGTAACTCTTCAAATACCTCAAATATTTCCATGGTCCTCCTGCAGCTTAAATGAAATCATTATTAAATGTGAATTTTAAAAGATGGGTGAAAATGAAGCTGAAAGTGTTAGTTGGAGATTAAAAGCTTGTCATGTCCAACTCTTTGTGACCCCATGGACTGTAGCATGCCAGGCTCCTCTGTCCATATAATCCTCCAGGCAAGAATACTGGATCAAGGTGCCATGCCCTTCTTCAGGGAACCTCCCTGACCCAGGGATCCAACCTGTGTCTCCTGCGGTTCCCGCCGTGGCAGGCAGGCTCTTTACCATCGAGAACCACCAGGGGATGGTGATTCCAATGAGAGGCCTCTCCACCTGCCAAGCAAAGGGAGCGGAGAGCAATTCGAGGAGGTTAAATTATAGATCTTGAGATTCATTCCATGTTGAGGCTCGAAGCGGAAGACAGAGGCAAGGATGGATTTGGCCTCTGGTTTTAGCAACTGGTGGAGCTTTTAATCTCCAACAACTGGCACTTTATCTGGCACAGGGCAGATGCTGAATTAGTATTTGTGAATGAAAGAAAACTTCACAAACCAGTCTCTTCCTTGATTTGATTTCCTTATTTTTGTCTTATGTTCTGATTGTTTTCCTAGTCATCCAGCCTGAAACTCTCCACTGACTCATCTTTCTTTTCGTTTCTGTGTTAGTCAGGGTTCTCCAGAGAAGCAGAACCAAGAGAACACACAGCAAGAAAGGAAGAGACTCATGTGACTGGGGAGGCTGACAAGGGCGAGGATCTGCAGATAGCAAGGCAGAGACCTGGGAGAGCCAGTGGCGTGGTTCTCGGTCAAGTCTGGTGACTCCAGACCCAAGAAGGGCCAGTGTTTCCATCTGAGTCCGAAGGCAGAAGGTTGCTGTCCCAGCTCAGCAGCCAGGCGGAGCTTCCTCCTTCATTCGGGAGGGTCAGCCTGTTGTTCTAATCAGGCCTTCAGCTGATTGGATGAAGCCCACACATAGGAGGACGGGCACCTGCTTCACTCACTGAAGTGTTAATCTCAACCAAAAGCCCCCTCATAGACACACCCAGAATCACATCTGACCAAATTCTGAGCACCCTGAGACCCAGTCAAGTGGGCACATAAAATTGACCATCACGAATCCTTTCTGATTAGCCAACAAGTCCTGCCCTCCTTCTTTCTACAGGAGAGAGAGGCACACACATCAGTGGAGTGACAGAAGGGACTTAATGATGGGACTGTTCAGAAAAGTGAGGACCAGACAGGGAATTCAGGATGATGATGCGCCAGGGACCTGGGAGCGTCAGAGTTGCCATGACGTCTGAGTCTGATCGTGCTGGTAGAACAGGTATGTCTGGAACTGCTCAAAACACATGACACGTATTATCTTTAAAAAACCTCCATGGTTGCTTTTATTCACATACTACAATTCACAGATAAAAGATGTACAATGCACTGACTTTTGGTATACTCACAGTTGTACAACCATCACCACAATCAATTTTAGAATATTTTCATTACCCTCACTTCCCCTAGCCCCAAGCAATCATGAATCTACCTTTTGTCTCTATAGAGATGCCTATTTTGGACATTTCATGTAAATGGATCACATATTCTGTGGCCTTTGCGACTGGTTCCTTCCACTTAGCATACTGTTTTCGTATCTATCCATGATACCCCCAGTGCCATCTTTTACGAGGGGAAAGTTAAGGCCCAGAGAGGTTAGGTAAAACCTGGTAAGTGGCAGAACCAGATTTCAGACCCGGGTGGTGCAGACCATCTTTCTAGGCTGCCTGGCACCCCAGAGCCCTGACCCAGGTCCTCGTTCACCGTCAAGGGGAGGCTATAGTAATGTCCCCTGGGTCTCAGCCTTCCACTGCATCTGGAACCCTCTGCCCCACTTGCATCCACTCAAGACCTGTCTCCATCACAACTTCCTGGGCTCAGGGGACATCAGGGCTTTTAATCTGCCCAATATCTGTTCTCCTTTCTGGTGAGGGGACTCTGGTTTCCTTTGAGGGGCACCATGTTACCCACTCTTGACCCACATGGCTTGGCTGGAATTGTCCCCACTTCACTTGCCTCAGGAGCAACCGTGTAACCAGGCATGCCAATGAGATTAATCACAATCCCCCAGGCCAGGTTGAGGGCCAGGAATATGATCTGATTGGAGAGAAATGAAGCTAGAGGTGGGGGAGGGCTATGTTTTAGATTCTGGGAAAACAAAAATTTCTCCCTCTTCTGCAGAAGCTAGAGGAACAGACCCTCATCCTTCTTTTGGATTGAAGAGTGTTAGGAGGTGATATATGAAAGTGCTGTGTGATAATGTGCTCATACTTGAAGAAGACCCCAGGGGCCACTCTGAGTCTAATGTCAGCACTGTGGAAGCAGAGAGAGGAGAGAGAGAAGGCAAGTACTTGGTTTGAGCTCCTGGATCAAACCATACCTGAACAAAACAGCCTATGGATTTTCCATTTAGCAGAACAAACAACTTCCTACTAAAGCCAATGTGAGGTGTTCTGCATCTCTTCTAAATAATGTAAAAAAGGAGTATGAATTTCATACCCTAAATTTAGGATATTCCACAGCACTTAGAATAATATGCTACCTTAAAGTATCCAGATAACTGGATACTTTTTAATGCCTATGTTTTCTTACTTAAACACACATACAGAGAGCATCAGGAAGTCAGTGTAACAGGTGGCATCTCCATGCAATTTTTTCAGACTGTTTCAATAAAGCCAGCTGGAAGTTAGGCATGGAAAATACCACACAAAGGCCACTCACCCAGCAGAACAGGGAGTACGGCTGTTCAGCATTGTTCCCACCTGATGAAGACAACTTGATCTGGAATATGTTTCCAGCTGTCACGGCACTGAATGGGCTGGAGAATACTGCAATTACAAGTCACATCTTAGCAGAAGGCAGTGCAGGAGAAGTGGGACTGAGTGGAAATCCTGAAGCAGCCCAGAAACATAGGATGGAAAGCGGAGGGAAAACCCCCTTAGGAGGCAGGTTTAAAATAAAGTCCTTGTGGAATCAAACCACTGCTCCTTAACCAAGGCTGTATCAGAGCCCCCGTATGAATTTTTAAATTATATTTCTCCCTTAGGCCCTTGGAGTAGAAAGTGGCAACCCACTCTGGTATTCTTGTCTAGAAAATCCCATGGACAGAGGAGCCTGGTCGGCTCTAGTCCACAGGGTCACAGTCAGACATGACTGAGCACACACACTTAGGCCTAGCCCAGAAGTTTCTGCTTCAGCCCGGTTTTCTGCTTCTGGGCAGAGCAGGAACATCTGTAGATTTTTTTTTTTTTTAATCTCAAGAGTTTATTCTGAGGCACATGCCCAGTTAAAAAATCCAGGATTAAGAAGTAAGAAATTCTGTACAACCTTGGAGATATTGGAGTTGAACCAAAAAAAAAAAAAAAAAAAGGAAAAATGTATAAATGTATCATGAAAAGGACTCCTCAAAAAAAAAAAAAAGACAAATAGCAGGAACAAATAAAAAGCATTTCAAAAGAGTAGAGACATGGTCTTACATTGAGTGTTTGCCAGGTTTTGGGGTGCAGATGGACAAGAATACTGACTGAAGGGCACTCACAAGGCTGGCCCTCCCTCCGTTTCACATTTTCATCTAGAAGTTTCTAGGTGTGTGCATATTGAAATCAGGAGGCTCATTTGTTATTACCTGTAATTACTTTTGTTCCATTCCATATGC
Source organism: Madoqua kirkii (assembly GCA_006408675.1). NCBI lineage: Eukaryota > Metazoa > Chordata > Mammalia > Artiodactyla > Bovidae > Madoqua > Madoqua kirkii. The sequence continues at coordinate 13,154 of SJYC01073327.1, forward strand.
TTTTTAAAGTTTAGATTAGCTTATCAAAAACATTGACAGAGGGCAAGCTAAACTCCACGTGTTGGGGTAGCCCTTGACTTTGGGGAGCTTGTGCCAGCTTGGAGAGATGGTAGGGAGCATTAACGCTTGGGTGCAAGAAGCTGAGGGGCTGGGATGGGAGAGGCCCTGAGGGATGACTTCACTTACGAGATGCAGATGCGGGTTTAGAAGGGCAAACAGCCTTCATCAAGGAAAGCGCTGAGCGTGTGGACAGACGGGAGGCTTGTGTCCAGCAAGCAGCACGAACTAATGAGTAAACAGTCATGAGATCCCTCGCACACTGCTTGGCGCTTGTAACCGGTTTCATCGTGCATTTCCCCTAGAGAGAGGATAATTGACCTCTCCTGTGTTTTCCCCTCTCTTTTCTGAAAAAGAAATTGCATCCTCCTGGTTAAGGACGCTCGTCAGTGGGCCCTCGCAGACTGTAGCGGCCAGGTGCGTCAACCCACACCTAGCAGTGTGTGAAAGAGACGTGCCACTCCCGTCCGACAGCGAGTTCATGAGGCCGGATTATCACCATCGTACCAGTGACCTGGGAAAGATTGGGGGCAGGAGGAGAAGGGGACGACAGAGGATGAGATGGTTGGATGGCATCACCGACTCGATGGACCTGGATTTGAGTAAGCTCCGGGAGTTGGTGATGGACAGGGAGGCCTGGTGTGCTGCAGTCCTTGGGGTCGCAAAGAGTTGGACACGACTGAGCGACTGAACTGAACTCTAGCAATGACCTGGCCTTGCCCGCCGGGCGTGTCCCGGAGACTTCAGGCAGGGCCGGGTGGGCTGGCGGCGGCTGGCCGACTCGGATCGCCGGGGCGAGAGCGCCCTCTGGCGGCGGAGGGCGGCGCGCGCCCTTGCTCGCCCTTGGCGCGCCCTGAGGATCGTCCTCCGCGATCCGGATCAAAGGGCCCGCGGCTCAGGAACAGCCCTGCAGGGCTGCCGTTTCGGGAACTGGAGTGGGAGGGAGCAAGTCCTCGAAGGCAAAAGGAGCCTTTTAAACCTTTGGAAACACGTTCAGTAGAAAAGTGCTTTGTGTTCCCGTAGAGCCGGAAAGAACGATTTTTGAGGGAAGGTTTCTTTTGTTCCTCGCGATGGGGAAAGGTCACGTTTTCTTCTCAAATCACCCGGATTGACAGGCCTAAAGGAGGCCCAGGGGTGAGGGTCCAGAGGTTTTTTCATAGTGGCAAAGAAGTCTGGGGTCTCCACAAGATTGCTCGCCCTTGGCGCGCCCTGAGGATCGTCCTCCGCGATCCGGATCAAAGGGCCCGCGGCTCAGGAACAGCCCTGCAGGGCTGCCGTTTCGGGAACTGGAGTGGGAGGGAGCAAGTCCTCGAAGGCAAAAGGAGCCTTTTAAACCTTTGGAAACACGTTCAGTAGAAAAGTGCTTTGTGTTCCCGTAGAGCCGGAAAGAACGATTTTTGAGGGAAGGTTTCTTTTGTTCCTCGCGATGGGGAAAGGTCACGTTTTCTTCTCAAATCACCCGGATTGACAGGCCTAAAGGAGGCCCAGGGGTGAGGGTCCAGAGGTTTTTTCATAGTGGCAAAGAAGTCTGGGGTCTCCACAAGGGTTAAGGACCCCAAGGGGGTCCCTCCTCCGGGAATTCCATAGAGACTTGTGTTCAAGGGTGTTACCCAAAACATGAGAAGTCCCCCGATTCTGTTAATAACCCAGATGCCCCCCGCTGGCGGAAGAGAGGACCTGAGAGGCCCGGGGAAAGAAGAGGACAGAACAGAGCCAAGTGGTTAAGTTCCAGCCTCCCCTGCACTGAGTGTTTCCTCCTCCTTTGAGCCGGGATGCGGAGAGTAGTGCAGGCTGCGGGGGCGTGGTGGCGGTGGCCCTGCTAGGAACTAGCTGCCAGCTGGAGGGATGAGGTGGACCCATTGGCTGGATCCACAGATTGGAAAGGTGGCCGATATCCCTCACCAAGTAAAAAATGCACACATCAGATCAGGATGCACAGTTTATTATTCTGTTTGAGGAACAAGACAAACCCCAAGCTGTACAAACATGGATAGATTTTTTTGTCTGGAAATGAACGCAGTGAACTACTAACAGTGGTTACTTTTAGGTAATGGAGCGCTTCCCCGGTGGCTCAGACTATAAAGAATCTGCCTGCAATGCAGAACGCGTGGTTTCACTCCCTAGGTCAGGACAATCACCTGGAGAAGGAAATGGCTACCCACTCCAGGATTCTTGCCTGGAGAACTCCATGCACAGATGACACTGGTGGGCATATAGTCCATGTGGTTGCAGAGATTTGGACATGACTGAGCACGTATAATCCTTTATAGTCGCCGAGAGTCGGGAGTGACTCAGCCCAGTGGTTCTGGCTCTCAGCCTCTCATGAGGTTGCAGTCAGGATGCTGGCTTGACTGAGACTGAGGATTCCCTTTACAGATGTTTCACAACATGACTGTTGGCAGGGGGCCTCAGTTCTTGGCCACGTGACCCACTCCACAGGTTGACTGTTCTCAAAGGCAGCTGGCTTCCTGGAGAGGGGGAGAGAGATTCTAGAGAGAAACGTGGAGCCTGCAAGGTCTTTTATGACTTAGCAACTTTGCAGGTCACACTCCATTTCTGCCACAATATGTGTTATAAAA
>SJYC01073329.1:0-13336 GCA_006408675.1 Madoqua kirkii
CCTTCATCAGGGAACTTCATCTGACCACCGTCAAATTACTCTAGCCTTTTCCCTCTCTGTTGTATTTTCAATGTATCTTCTATTTATAAAACTACTGATTTTAAGGTTCTATCTTAAATAAATTTAAGCAAAAAAAACCCCAAAACAATTTAACTTTAGAAAAATATTAAGTAAACGATAAGGTTGTAAGGGGACACAGCAAGAATTGTAGAGGGGTTATTTAGTGATTCAATCATCCCAGATCCCTAAGCTCACACAGGCTCCCCGAGATAGACACGTACCCAGTGCAAACCCCACCACGTTCCAAAAGGGCATCAGAATGGTCGGCCGCACCCTGAATGCAACCATCAACTCATTGAACTTTTTCAAGTGCTCCTTTTCTTGATCCCACATTTTCTGTAAGAAACATAAAAACAAAGACATTTCAGAGAGACCACCTGCTACATAATAAGGAAGCCACATGTTGTGCTCATGTGGGTAAAGGAAGCACAATGGAGAGAAGGATGAGAACTGCTACTTCCCCCGGTCCCCTTGAATCATCGAAGGAAAAGCCCCAAACATCAGATTATGTGGAAGAGAGACAGCAAACCAAGAGAAGTGTCTGTTATCTCCATTCCAGACAAGCAGACTCCGAACCCCAGAGCTGGCAGAAGTTGCTCAGATCCACGGTGCACCTATTCGAGGACAACGGTCCACACCCTCAAAGACATGAGATGTGTAGCTCATTTCAAAATTAAGAGGGCAGAATATTATCCTTTATATGATTTCCTTTCAGACAGCCAGAAATGTATCATTTACACCAAAGGAAAAAGGAAGAATGATCCTAAGAGCTAACACTTAAGAGTATGTCCCATAGCCAGGTACTGTCAAATAGCTTTGTGAAGGACAAACTATTATTATCCTCACTATACAGATGAAGGAAGTGAGGCACAGAGAGGTCAAGTAATTTGCCCAAGTACTCAGAGCAGGCCACTTAACTTGTGCTAAGTGTCTGCTGCATGCCAGGCAGGGTATTCACTGCTCTACACCAGCTCATTTATTCTTCACAAAACTGAATGGTGTTTTGTCAGCTCATTTTGCAGACACGGAACACGTCATGTGACTTCCTCAAGCTCACACAGGTCGGAGGTGGGAGAGAGCTGGAATGTGACCTTCGGTCTATGTGACGATGAAGCCCAGGCCTGTCCTATCTGCCTCTCAGTATAAAATACAGACTATCTCCACTGGGCTCCACTAGCGGTGGGCCCACAGGGCCTTACAACTGGTGCTTTGAGTTAATGCAATGATTCTTACTCTTTTTTTATTGCTCCCCGCCATGAAATTTTAAGACTACAGCTAGACTGTATATTTATGTACTATAAATCTGTTTATGTCTGTCTGCACTGTATAAAAAAGAATCATATGCTTTTTACTCCTCCACCCCCACCGCACAACCAATTTTTCCTCTCTTGGGGACAACAGTACCTCCCTGGACAATGCATGACCCAATGTGATTCATCACTGAGAGATCAAGAGGTGCCCACCTGAATGACCGGCCCGACGCTTGTCCGACCCAGGACGGCCATCTGCCCTGCATAGATGCGGTTCGCTCCATATTCACCTGCATGATCCACCCGGATTATTCGATCCACAGCTTCCCTATTGATATTGTCTAAGGTCATTCCCGAACTGCAAAATCTGACACTGATTCTTCTTCCACAAGCTGCAATGCAAGTGTTTATTCTCCATTACTCTCAGGTAAAATTGAGATGATTCCTTTCATAGAAGAAAGAGGCATCTTACAGCAAAAGTCACAAATAAGCTCCCCATAGGCTGGGGGATGACTACAAGTGGACTCTGTTTAACCTGCAGTGATTTGTGGCTTTGTTTTTTACACTTATTTTGTATTGGGGTATAACCGATTATCAAGAAATGTGATAGTTTCAGGTGAACAGGGAAGGGACTCAGCAATACATACACGTGTACCCATTCTCCCCCAAACGCCCCTCCCATCCAGGCTGCCACATAACACTGAGCAGAATTCCATGTACTATACAGTGGGTCCTTGTGAGTTATCCATTTTAAATACAGCAGGGTGTAGTTTTTTTTTTTTTCTAGGTAAATTAATTACCAGTATTTAAAACATAGAAGATTTAACTAAAGATCTGGAGCCTGGCTTCACTTGAAGTGTCTAGAAATACTGATGGCGTCTCCTCACCAGGCAGCTAACACGGCAGCTGTCTCTGGATGGGCATGTTTCCCCAGCTCATACACCTCCTTCTTTTCCAACTCTGGCTGCACACAACCCCTAGGGGGCTCTCAGAATCATGGATGCTCCTCCCCAGTTGATCCCTGGGAGATGATGCTTTTGAAGAGTTCTGTGCACAAATGTTCTCTGCAGCCAAGGTTAAGAACTGTAGATTTTAATTTCTCTTATTAAAAGTATCTGTGCCAGTGAGCATCTGACTTTGAGAATCTAGCCTAGCGCTTACGTTCCATCTCATTCTGGTACTTAATTCAACTGAACTCCTCTTGCTTTCAAAACATAAATTCTTCAGGACAGATTAGATTTTGTCTTTTACATAAAAATCTCCAAATAGTTAACACCTTGACTATAATCTCTGAGGCTTGTATTAGAGCATTCCCAAAGTTCTCTCCCCTAAGAGAAGAGTTTTATAACATGTTTAGATGTATATAAGGTGTTAACTCATTTTGCAGATATGGAAGTAAAGACTTAGACCATTGAGTTGGTAATGTGAACTCTGACTGTATTGATGTCATCTTGAGATGTGTTTCAGGGCTCCTATGCATGACTACCATCTGTTTAATAGATACCTTTCATTTAGGCTAAGGAATACCCACAAAATGTGTAGAAAGTTTCATTCTGATACATGTATAGCTTTTTTTTTCCCCATTAAAAAAGGCTTGAATGCTTTGGACACAAAGTGATGGGGTAGGCCTGATGAAATCTGAGATGTGCGTTTGAACTTTTCAGGCTGAGGATTTTAAATGTCTCACTCTAGACAAAGGAGCAGTGGACATGGGGGTCGGAAGCATGGTGTCCCAGCCTTGATCCGTTCTTCCACAGAACCTGCTCCGTCTCACTGAGCATGCCTAACTGGATGGATTCCAAGTTCTGCCAGGTATAAGGTACCCTCAGATCTATGTCGTCAGACAGCAGGTCACTGTGGTCCATGGCCTTTTGTTTTGCTTCGGCCACACTGCACGCAGGATCTTAGTTCCCCTACTAGGCTTCGAGCCTGCGCCCCCTGCAGTGGATGTGCAGAGTCTTAACTGCAGGACTGCCAGGGAAGTCCCTCCATGACCATGTTTCCATGTGGAGAACAATTTGAGACACTTGAAAAGTCAAGGTAACCTGTCCAAGTTGTTCCTCCATGCCAAGGCCTGGCCTCCTTGTAGAAAGATGTGGTCTAAAAGTTAAAGTTAAAAATGAAGAGATGGGACTTTCCCAGTGGTCCAGTGGTTAAGCATCCGTCTGCCAATGCAGGGGGCATGAGTTCAACCTCTGGCTCTGGAAAACCCCACACACCACAGGGCAAGTAAGTCTGTGCGCCACAACTGCTGAGCCTGCGCTTTACAGCCTACAAGTCACAGCTACTGGAGCCCACCCACCTACGGGTGGGCCACAACACAAGAAGCCACTGCGACGAGAAGCCCTCGAACTGCAAGGAAGAGCAGCGCCCCTTGCTGCGGTTAGAGGCCACCTGTGCAAAGCAACAGAGACGCAGCGCCGCCATGAATAAATACATAATGAGATGACTCTGTTTCTTAAAATAACCTTGTCTGCTTGTTCTCTCATTTTGTTACTCCCACCACAAAATGTGTTAATAAGAAAGAACTTTTAAAACAACGCAATACTCCTTTCTTTTTTTTGGCCAAGCTGAGTGGCTTGTGGGATCTTAATTCCCGGACCAGGGACTGAACCATTGAACTGGGCCCTCAGCAGTGAAAGTGCAAAGTTCTAACCACTGAGCCACTGGGAAATTCCTCAATATTAATTTTTAAGAAATCATTTACTGAGAAATCGCAAGGCGTTAAGTGCATGAGTTCAAACACACAGCTGACTTTTGATGGGTAGAGTTATAATTCTATTAAAAACATATTTGTTTTCTTTTTTTTGGCCAAGCTGAGTGGCTTGTGGGATCTTAATTCCCGGACCAGGGACTGAACCATTGAACTGGGCCCTCAGCAGTGAAAGTGCAGAGTTCTAACCACTGAGCCACTGGGAAATTCCTCAATATTAATTTTTAAGAAATCATTTACTGAGAAATAGCAAGGCGTTAAGTGCATGAGTTCAAACACACAGCTGACTTTTGATGGGTAGAGTTATAATTCTATTAAAAACATATTTGACTTTTCCCTAGCACTGCAACACTTTTCCAGATTCAGGCACCTAATGTTTTTTTTGAGGTATGTGTGGAGGGTGAGGTATCGTAATATTTGCCATCCCTGTCTTGTCACAACCTCTGCAAGGTGGCTTTAAAAAGTATTCAATGGATGCTTTTTAGATTGCAAAGATATTGTTTAAATGGCCATACTATCCAAAGTAATCTACAGATTTAATGTGACCTCTATCAAATTACCAATGACATTTTTCACAGAACTAGAAAAAAAATAATCATGAAATGTGTATGGAACCATAAAGACTTAGAATTGCCAAAGCAAGCCTGAGAAAAAAAGAACAAAGCTGGAAGAATAATCCTCCCAGATTTCAGACAATACTCCAAAGCTGCATGCAGTAATCAAAAAACGTAGCATTGGCACAAAAAGAGACAAATGGATCAACTGAACAGAATAGAGCCCAGAAATAAACCCACACACCTAGCCAGTTAATCTTTGATAAAGGAGGCAAGACTATACAATGAGAAAAAAAGTCTCTTCATCAAGTGGTGTTGGGAAAGCTGGACAGCCACATGTAAATCAAGTTAGAACATGCTCTCATAGCATACACAAAAATAACTCAAAATGTAAGTTATAACATAAATAAATAAGACATGACACCACAAAATTTCTAAAAGAGAAAATAGGCAAAACATTCTCAGACATAAACAGTACCACTGTTTTCTTAGATTAGTCTCCCAAGGCAATAGAAATAAAAGCAAAAACAAATAGGACCTAATCAAACTTATAAGCTTTTGCACAGCAAAGGAAAATGCAAAGACAACCTGCAGACAGAAAATATTTGCAAACAATGCAGCCAACAAGGGCTTAATTTCTAAATTATACCAACAACTCATACAACTCAAAAACACACACACAAAAAAAACAACCCACTAAAAAATACAGGCAGAAGATCTAAACAGAAATCTCTCCAAAGAAGATATACAAATAGGCAATAGACACATGAAAAGACACTTAACACTGCTAATTAGAAAAATGCCTATCAAAACTACAATGAGGTACTACCTCACACCAGTCAGTGAGAATGGCCATCATTAAAAAGTCTACAAATAACAAATGCTGGAGAGGGTGTGGAAAAAAGGGAACCCTTGTACATTGTTGGTAAGAATGTAAACTGGTGCAGCCATATGGAGAACAGTACCCTGGTTCCTCAAAAAACTAAAAACAGAGTTGCCATATGATCTAATAATACCACTTCTGGGCATATACCTGGACAAAACTATAACTGGAAAAGACATATGCACCCCAACGTTCATAGCAGACTATTCACAACAGCCAAGAGATGGAAGCAAACTAAATATCCATTGACAGATGAATGGACAAAGATGTGGTCTATCTACACACACACACACACACACACACACACACAATGGAACACTGCTCACTCATAAAGAGTGAAATAATGCCATTTGCAGCAACATGCATGGATCTAGAGATTACAATACTAAATGAAGGCAGAGAAACACAAATACCAGGTGATACCACTTATGTGTAGAATCTAAAATGAGAACTAAGAAGTTTACAAAAGAACTTATTTAAGAAAGACTCACAAACATAGAAAGCAAATTTTGGTTACCAAAGGGGAAAGGGAGTGGGGGAGGAATTTGGAATTAACAGATACAAACTACTATATATAAATAGACAAGGGACTTCCCTGGTGGTCCAGTGGTTAAAACTCTGTCTTCCAGTGCAGGGGTTTGGGTTTGAACTCTGGTCAGGGATTTACGATCTCACATTCCTTGCAGCCAAAAACCAAAACATAAGACAGAAACAATATTGCAACAAATTCAATAAAGATGTAAAAAATGGTCCACATCAAAAATGTTTTTAAAAAGAATAAACAAGGTCCTACTATATAGCACAGGAAACTGTATTCAATATTTAGTAATAAATCATAATAGAAAAGAAAAAAAAAGTATGAGATGGACCATAGATAGGGCACAGAACTAGAATCAGAAAATACCTATCTTGTCTCTAACACAGACTTTTGACAATTCTCAATTGCCATTTCTTACATATAAAATTGGGAACAATCTGGTTATTTCCTTTTTGGGGGAAACACAGTAACAAAACCTTTCTTACTGAGTTATCACAAAGATAAAAGATACAGGACGCAAAGTAACTACAAATGAAAAAGAATGAAGGAGGCTTATAAAAAAAAGTATGAGATGGACCATAGATAGGGCACAGAACTAGAATCAGAAAATACCTATCTTGTCTCTAACACAGACTTTTGACAATTCTCAATTGCCATTTCTTACATATAAAATTGGGAACAATCTGGTTATTTCCTTTTTGGGGGAAACACAGTAACAAAACCTTTCTTACTGAGTTATCACAAAGATAAAAGATACAGGATGCAAAGTAACTACAAATGAAAAAGAATGAAGGAGGCTTAAAATTCATCTCCAAAAATCCTGAGTTTTGCCTGCACTGTCTCACACTTTAAAATTGAGAAATAATAAAATTGAGGCCCAGTGCTAAAAGCTCTCAAGTGCATCATATTTGTGATTTCCTAAAATGTGAAACATATACCAGTGATGGCACCTATGAGATTTCAAGTTATATATGAAAAGATCTTAAGTTCCCTTGGATTGCAAGGAGATCCAACCAGTCCATCCTAAAGGAAATCAGTCCTGAATATTGGAAGGACAGATGCTGAAGCTCAAACTCCACAATACTTTGGCCATGTGATTGGAAGAACTGACTCACTGGAAAAGACCCTGACGCTGGGAAAGATTGAAGGCAGGAGAAGGGGACCACAGAGGATGGTTGGATGGCATCATTGACTCTCTTCCAACTCTTGATTTTATCAAGGAGACTGTCTCAGTTTACAGCTGACATATCTTAAAATCTGCCCAACGTTTGTTAATTTTCCTTTCGAGAAAAAAGATGGTCTTGAGTTCAAACCTTGGTAGACAACAGTATCTAATACAATAACTTGTTCTCAGCGTACTTTTATCATTTTTTCCTTGGGATAAGAGATACTGGTTTTCTGTTTACCTAGGGATCTAGTTTCCAATGTTCTGATTGGTCTAGGGAAATTAAAAAAAAAAACAAAACCAACTCTAGTAACATCAGTGGTAAAATATCAGTGGTATTGTTATAAAACAAAAATCCTGAAGGTGGTATTTGAGAAAATGACCTCACAATTTTCTGAGGCAGCTCGGATAACTGAGGAAAAGACGAGTCAGAATCCAAGCCCAAGTCTCCCTACTCCAACTCGATGCTCCTTCCAACATTTCAGTGCTTCTCTAAATTGCAAATACACACAAGTCATTCCAAGGGCTTGTTAAGATCCGGTAGGTTAAGGGAGCGATCTGACAATCTGCGTTTTTAACCGGCTCTGGAGTGGGGCGGGCTTATGGGAGGAAACCCACGCTGCCGGTCGGTAGGACCACCTACAAGGCCATAAGCGCAAGCTACGAGGACTCCCACCCCCGCCCCAGAACACTGAACTTTCAAGGTTGCCTACTCTCCTCAGTCCGGAACGCCCACCAAGCCTGCAGTGACGTCACAATACAGGCGCGAAGTTGCGTCACCCCCCAAAACCACGGACGCCTAATAGGCTCGCCAGAACGTCACTGAGGAAAACCCACCCCCTTTCCGTCCGGCGGGCTCCGCGGCCGACTACAGGCCTCGCGCCGCCTTTCCAGCCGCGCAGTCGCCCTCCGTCGCAGCCCTGTGACGTATAAACGTCTACCCCCCCGTGACCTCTCCGACCTAAGCCTAAGGAGAAAATTCCTGGGCTCCTCAGTCCCGCGCGCAATCGCGCTCAGGCTTCCCCTTTACCTGAGAGGGGCTGCAGGGCGCCTGTGCGCAGCCGCCACAGGCAGCAAGCCGCCGCCACCCGGGCACAATTCATTGCCGCGGAAGCAGCACTACTACTCCTTGAACGGAGGGGGCCAACCGTGCCCTTGGCGCAAGCTGATGACGCAGGCCGACGTAAGGCAGATGTGGTTGGCTCTTGCACCGGTGGGAACGCCCCTAATCCCTCTCTTCCACTCGATTGGTTGGAAATGTCAAATGAAAAGACTCTAGTGGATGCGGTCGCTATCAATCACTACGTAAAGAGTTGCCATGGAGATGAGAATGCCAACCGGCTCTTTAAAAAATCCAAACAGGTGAAAGATTACACACCTCAGTTCCTGAGGAAAAGGACCATGAGGGAATTGTTTACCGGCATAGCTATTGTATTTTGTGCTTTGCCAATACGGGAAATTTCTATCTGTAGGCTCTTCAAAATAGTAGAAATTACAGTCTGAAATTCAATTCACCACGTGCAAATAGTGTTGACTCTAGGTATTGGGGTTGACAAACTAAATTTCTCCCTACTCCTTTTCTCTATTTTTAGCTTTTCTACAAAGAACATTTATTATTGCTATCCTTATGTCTCCTTTACTGTTAGTGAGAGCGTGTGTTAGTCCCTCAGTCGTGCGGGACACTTTGTGACCGCTCCATGGGCTGTAGTGGCCAGGCTCCTCTGTCCATAGAATTCTCCAGGCAACAATATTGGAGTGGGTAGTGATTCATTTCTCCAGGGGATCTTCCTCACCCAGGGATCCAATCTGGGTCTCCTGCACTGCAGGCAGATTCTTTACCATCGGAGTCACCAGGAAATTGGTGCAAATTGGTTTCTTGAGGAGAAGATTGGGATGAGTAGATTTAGCAATATATTTCATACTTTTGAGTCTGTATCCAGTCTGTCAGGGTAGACTCATTAATTGGAATAAATCGCTGGTCCAGAGGCTGTGCATGTGTGGAGGCATATTTAATAATGGTAACTTCAGAGTTGAAGTTGTGATAGGTGAATTTCATTTTCTACTTTACATTCTTGGATTATATATCTTTTATCCATCACTATAAAATATTTAAGATAGACTGCTGTTGTAAAATAATCTTGCTAATTGTTTTAAAATTTAACACACTTTTTTGCTGAAAATTTTACTTTCCTCTCAGGTTGGAAGTGAAGTGAAGTCGCTCAGTCGTGTCCGACTCTTTGCGACCCCATGGGCTGTAGCCTACCAGGCTCCTCTGTCCATGGGATTTTCCAGGCAATTGTCCTGGAGTGGATTGCCGTTTCCCTCTCCAGGGAATCTTCCCAATCCAGGGATCGAACCCAGGTCTCCCGCATTGTAGATGGACTCTTTACCGTCTGAGCCCCAAGAAACCACATGGTGTTACATACATAAACAATTTCAAATTTTTATGGGAGATTATTTGACAATTCAACATACAGTAATTAAAAGAAGAGAAATAGAAACAATAGAGAGAATTAACGACACATACATCACCAAATTGGGCCAACCTACATCTAGACTTGAACAGGCTGGAAGTCCCTTGTTAACAGCAATCTGGAGTCTTTACTGGGAAAGAGTCCTGGGCTGTGTATCCACCCCAAGGGTGAGACTTCATATTGCAGTTTCAGGGGCTCTTGCTTATAATCCTAGACTGCAGACTGGTATCATTAACAGTTTGCATGCAGAAATGCAGCTCTGTTTTTACTTTCACCTTTTTACAATGCTGTTTGTTTCACCTTGTGAGCCATAGGATTTAATTGGCCCTGCAGGGTTGGCCAGATCTCCAGGGGCTCAAGAATTCTAAGACCCACTCCTTTTCTTATCTAAAGTGCTGCCTGACTTGCTGTGCTTGCACACACGGAGTCTGGGTAGTGTCAAGGCTGGTCCAAAGCAGATCAGAGGCCTGCTCTCCTGCTTCTGAAGCCTGAACAAGACTTCCTTCATTTTACTTTCCCTAAAAGTTGGGCTCAGGATTGTTTAGGCTGAAGTGCATAGGAATAAGGCAAGATAACACAAGTAGGCTTCTTCATTCTATAAGTCACATAACAATTCCAGATAGTCAATATAAATACAGTGATCAAAAAAACAAGAAATGGGGTTAAGCAATGCAGGAAACACTTTTTGAGCAGTAGAGGACTTAGTAAAGAAAAAGTTCCACCATGAATGAGAAGTATATTTTGGTACATCAACTCCTCCATCCATTAACTTATTGGTAGCAATAGTAGTAACAATAGAATGTTCTATCAAGGTCTAATTACCTGTATCTATGAAATTTTGTAACTCTTTCAGTTCAGTTCAGTGACTCAGTCGTGTCCAACTCTGTGATCCCATGAACTGCAGCATACCAGGCCTCTCTGTCCATCACCAGTTCCTGGAGTTTACTCAAACTTATGTCCATTGAGTTGATGATGTCATCCAACCATCTCATCCTCTGTCATCCCCTTCTCCTCCCGCCTTCAATCTTTCCCAGCATCAGGGTCTTTTCAAAGGAGTCAGCTCATCGCATCAGGTGGCCAAAGTATTGGAGTTTCAGCTTCAGCATCAGTCCTTCCAATGAATATTTAGGACTGATGTCCTTTAGGAGGCACTTGTTGGATCTCCTTGCAGTCCAGGGGACTCTCAAGCGTCTTCTCTGACACCACAGTTCAAAAACATCAATTCTTCGGCGTTCAGCTTTCTTTATAGTCCAACTCTCACATCCATACATGACTACTGGAAAAACCATAGCTTTGACTAGATGGACCTTTGTCGGCAAAGTAGCATCTCTGCTTTTTAATATGCTGTCTAGGTTGGTCATAACTTTTCTTCCCAGGAGCAAGCATCTTTTAATGTCATGGCTGAAACCTCATGGACTATATATACAGTCCATGGAATTCTCCAGGCCAGAATACTGGAATGGGTAGCTTTCCCCTTCTCCAGATCTTCCCAACCCAGAGATCAAACCCAGGTCTCCCGCATTGCAGGCAAATCCTTTACCAGCTGAGCCACAAGGGAAGCCCTTGTAACTCTTTGTTTCCTTGCAAAATCATTTGTAAGGGTTCTAAGGGAAAGCTAATATTTTGAGAACAGAAAGAATAGGGAATAACCTTCAAGTCCACAATACCTGATTTCTCATGGGGGAAAGTAATAGGTGGTCCCCTTCCAAAATAAATGATTAACATGTGTTAGGCATCTGGAAAAAGGAGTTCCTAACTGATACATGGAAATTGTTTCTACATAATTGGTTAAACTACATACAAATTGAGGGGCACTCTGAAGAACATACTACAGGATTTAGGGAAGATAGTCCTTTCACAATAGTTAATAGGGCTCTCCAATAAGCAGGATTCCCACATGCCAGATGTTGATCCACACAGCAGTCCTTTGATAGCCTTTCCACAGTCGTGTCAGTAAGAGGGTATGATTATTAAAGTCCAAATAATTTCTAGTAAAATGTGGTAATCAATACTATTCCCCAAATACAATGGGTAACACACAAAGCTGGTATAATCTAGCAGACAGATAAATTTTATTCATATAAAGTCAAAGTTAAGAAAGGCCAGAACTTGTTTGCAGGGCAGGTGAAATTATCTTGAGTTCAGATCTGGGTCACGTTTCTCTAGCTGAAGGTTCTCTGATGATTTCCTCTATGTTATCTTAGCACAATGGCCAGGGGTTGAAGCATGGATGACAATCCACATTATGGTCAAACTTCCAAGAAAAATCTATTCAGAAGAATGACAGTGGGTTAATGGCACGTATTTCCATTTTTCCTGTCTAGGGATCATCACTAATATGGTATTATCCTTCCCCTGCACAGTGACATCAGCAGGTATGGGAGGACCCTTAGCCTCCTTCACCCAGACTTTAGCTCCAACTGCATGTATTTCATTTGTGGATCCAAACCCTCCATCACCTCTATCTGTTAATTAGGTGGGAGGTTCTCCTTTTTGTACTTTGTCAATTACACATGGATGAATCAGCAATTTGGCAATTCAATCATGTTTATTAATAAATTATCCTTTCCTTCATTTTGTAGAATTACTTGATTTCTCCTTGGTAGTCTGGGTCTATCACTCCCCCACAAACACAGATCCCTTTTAATGCTAAACTGGAGTGTTCTTTGATTAATCCAAAGTGTCCAGAGGGCATTTAAATTCCAATAACAGTTGAAACAGTACATATCAATCTATTAGTAAGTCTGGGTTTAGATACAGAGTACATATTCAGTCCAGCAGCCTCAGGAGGAGCTCTGAAAGGAGATACTGCTCCTGGGCTAATTTCTCAATACTCAGTTGTTTGAAGGTGGAAGTTGATGTTATGAATTTGTAAATCTGGTATAGTTATTCTCACCAAAGGAGTTTCTGATTCTCCTGTAGGTCTGTTATTTGAAATATTGAGGACTGTATTTAAGTTAGTTCTCCAGTTTTTAAGACAGTCCTCTCCAAATTATTAATTGCTGTTTAAGCAGACCATTCATTCTCTCAATCAAACAGCAGCTTGAGATAAGGAATTTGAAAGGTCCATTGTACATTATGTTCTGGGATAAACTCTTGTATTAACTTAGCTTTAAAATGTGACCCATTGTCACTCGGACTTTGAAGTGGAACATCATATTAGTTATCTCCAGTGTTTTAATAGTATTAGTCTGATTGGCTTTCCTGAAGGGAATAGCCACTAAGTATCCAGAATAGGTGTCCACAGCAGTACACACATATTGGCATCCTTTGTTTCAAAATAATGGATGAATATAACCAATTTGCCATATTTTCCTAGGCAGCTTGCCACATGCCAATTGTCCTTTGACTAGCTGTGGCAAGCTTCTGGGCTTCCCTAATAGCTCAGTTGGTAAAGAATCCACCTGCAATGCAGGAGACCCTGGCTGACTCCTGGATTGGGAATATCTGGGGGAGAAGGGATAGGCTACCCACTCCAGTATTCTTGGGTTTCCCTTGCGGCTCAGCTGGTAAAGAATCTGCCTGCAATGCGGGAGACTTGGGTTCGATCCCTGGGCTGGGAAAATACCTTGGAGAAGGGAAAGGCTACCCACTCCAGTATTCTGGCCTGGAGAATTACATGGACTGTATAGTCCATGGGGTTGCAAAGTGTCAGACATGGCAAGCTTCTATGCTTAATACGTTGACAAGTTGGTCACT